>CM077161.1:5387228-5637519 GCA_039583875.1 Platanthera guangdongensis | reverse complement strand
ATGACAAACTTTCTTCACTTAGTCGAAAAGGGAGAGATTTGTTAAGATAAATTTTCTCCTAAGTATGAAAGAGGATTAGCCATCTTTGACCTGGAATTCAACATGTGCTCTTAAAGGAAGCTTCCAGGAAATTGTCCAAAGGAAGCTTCATGTCAAATAACATGTGTTTTTGACCGAGGGAAGCTTCATGTAAGCTTCATTCACATGTCATCTACCACACCTACCTCCTTGATTTTGGACCTATAAATAGGGATGAAGGAGGAGAGGTAAGGCATCCACTTCTCTCCAAACTCAAGCATTGAAAGATCTAGAGAGGCTTTTGCGGCAATCGTCTTAGTTTGGGAGAGCTTTCGGACGTCGTTGTACGACGTTGACAAAGAGTACTTCGCCTACACGGATTGGATCTAGAGCAGATATTGACAAGGATTCGAATAGGCATCTTGGAGAGGATTTGTGTAATCCGTCTCATCCGCCGCTGTCGGTAACTTGCAGTTTTTTGCTATTTATTGTATTGTGTAGTGTGAAGCTGGTGGAGATCCTTTGTGGATCGGTGGAGGGAAAGCATGTAATCTGTGCGTGTGTTTATCACACACTTTTAGTGGAGGCTTTCCGGGTTGGACTCCGATCGTCCCGTGGTTTTTCGCCCAAGTTGGGTTTTCCACGTAAAAATTCTCTGTGTGCTTTTCTGTGCTTTTTGTTCCTTTTATTTTCGTATTGTATTGTTGTTTCCGCTTGCATACCGCTGAACGCGGTCGCACAGGTTGCTCGCTCAAAAATTAAAACATGTGCTCTGGTCGGGATTGGTTGCTCGCATTCCCAACACCGGCTTGGCTTTTTCCGGCCACCTGAGCTCCGGCAGAGGGGGAAGCAGGGGTAGGGGGTTGCTCTGAGAGCTGTGAGGGAAAGAGAGAAGGGTGGGGTCCTTTTATAGGATTGGGGAGGGGGAGCTTTCTCCCTTTGGGTGGTGTGGGACTAATCCCTCCTTAGGGAGGGATTAATCCCACCCTCCAGCTGTCCAAGGACAGCTGGAGGTCTCCCATTTTCTTCCATGTGGGGAAAATGGATGAGGCCCCTTTGTGGGCTTGGGCCTATAAGTGGGAAAGAGAGAGAGGGAGAGAGAGAAGTGGGTGGGCCTCCATTTGATCTAACAAGGAGCTTGCTGGTTTGGGGGGGGGGGGCAAGGAGGTTTAGGGGCATGGGCCATCCTTCTTTGGAGAGGAGGTTTGCCCCTCACTTGGAGAAAAATCCAAAAAGTGGATTTTTATGAGGGTTTGACCAAGTCAACCCTAGGTTGGGTCCCCCTTGCTGGTCAAAGTCAAAGTGGGTCCAAGTCATCGGGGTCGGGTCAAAGTTCGGGTGTCGTGTCATAATTGGTGTGCGCACGCTTTTTGGTGCACAACTATGCTTGATTTGACCACGGGTTGACCAATCGTCATCGAGATTGACCGGGACGACTTCCGTTGACTTCGTATTGACCACACGAGTCTAACGCCACTGACTGGGGTTGAATCGGAGTCCGTTTGACGAAAGTCCGAAATTTGCGCGCCGCAGCGCGCTAAAATGGTCGAAATGTGTAAAATTGTCGTTAGACCTCGGAGTCCAACTGAACGAGTTCCGATGCGCTCGTATTGACTATACGAGGCCACAGGAACTGACAGAACTCAATTCAGAGTTCTCTAGCTCTATTCCCGCTTAGGGTTATTTCCCACCGGGTCATGGGTAGGGTTCGGGCCACTTTTATTGGGCCCACTAAGGCTCTGGTGGCCCAATAAAAGGCGGGATGTTACAGTCGTCGCTCTAAGCAATCAACTACCACTGATCCTGAATCACGTCTTTCCTGAAGATGTCACCCACTTCGAAGATCTCGCAGTAGACGAGTTGTCTGATAGATATCTCTAGCGCGTGCAACATAATCCCTATACGGTGGAAGAAGTTCTCACTCAGGCTGACAGAGGAATTACTTACAAGGAGGTGCGCAATATGATTGAAGAGGAGTACAGACACGGCGGGCCACGCATCGCGCCTCCACAGCGACCCTTTCACTATAGCTCCCCATTGACTTTGCAAGTTCTAGCACACTTTATCCTGCGTGGATTCAAGCTGTCGGGCATCGAGACTTGTGACAGGACTATCCTATGAAGCATGTCAATCACTTTATACCAATTATACAAATTTACAATACCCTGACTAACTATTGTGTCAGGTGTTCCCGACAAATCTAAAGGGACTGGCTCGCACTTGATTTTATTCATTAAGGGAAAAAGAAATTGAAAACTTTACAGAGTTAACTCAAATGTTTGTTGATCCGATTATTGTCGATTGCCAAACCATTCAAAACCCATCCCATCTTACTAGAATCTACTAGAACAAGAGGCAGACACTTAAGGACTATTTCTTCCCTTTCATTACGGAAGCGCGATAGATTTCAGGGGCCGACTCTGAGCTTCTACACGATGTTCTCCTCAGGGGGCTTCAACCTGGTGGCTTCAACCCGGTGGCTTCTACTAAAAATTGGTGAGGGAAATAGTGCCCAACTACCCCAACGTTATTCACCGCATCGAGGACTATATAGTAGTGAACGGAGAAATAGAAGCGCATCGACAACAATTCGAAGACAACCTGAAAAAAGGTGTAGGCTCCACCTCTGCCACCTAAGAGGAATAATGAGAATCATAATGAATCCCACCAAGCCGGGGGGGGGGGGGGGGGGGGGGGGGGGGGGGGATATCAGACCTTCACTCCCTTCAACGCCCCTCAAACAGAAGTATTACTTGTTATCCATGATCACGTCCCTCTTCATAGGCTAAAAGCTCCTGCCCTAAATTCAAGGGACCAATACAACTACTCTGACTATCATTGAGGTCCCGGGTATATCATAGAGGGGATTGTGCACGACTAAAAGCATAAATCGAATGGTAAGTTTGTTTGGGGGCTCCTTGGAAATTTTTTGCAAAATACAAACCCCAGATCAGCTAATTCAGAATAAGACAGCATGGGGTAATTTCCAAGATCGATGATCATCCCGAGCAAAAGCTTGTTCTCCGTTCCGAAAAAGTGTGGAGCATTCGACATCCCTATCCTTATCTTATGTATGTAGTAGCCATGCAATAAGCCTTGAGGACTCTCTCGTGCGCACGAATAACAAGTGATATTTTCAGTTTCACTGCACGAACCTAATAACCGAATGTCTGAATATTCCAACCGGAGACTCCAACCTCTTCCAACAGAATGATTGGATATCCAAGCGGAGACTCCGGCCTCTTCCAACAGAGTGATCAGATATCTCAAGCAAAGACTCCGACCTCTTTCAATAGAGTGATGGAATATCCCAAAGGGAGACTCCAATCTTTTCCAACAAAGTGATTGGATATCCCAAGCAAAAAATGCGAGCATCTTCCAATGGAGTGCATCAAAATGCATTCCAATAAGAAAATCATGAATTTCTATGAGATTTTTTTTGTCATATCATTTTCGGATTGGAATGCATGATCAAAATATAATTAATATTTGTAAAAAATTTGAACATTAATATTTTGTATTTATTTTTGTAAAAAATATTTATTTAAATATAATATATGTATAATTTAATGCCTATAAAATTTACTGACCCACACAAAACTGTGTAGTAGAACACGCCAAAATTTTAGCCCTCAATTGAGGGGTTCTAAACCCCAAAAATCCATTGTTTAGCTGTACAAATATTCCAAGCAGTCCAAACACTTAATAATAATAAGATATAAAAATATCTAAAATCATCCAAAACTAGCATTAATCTAAATAGTGGTGTGCAAACCGCAAAAATCGCCCGCATCCTATAAATCGTACCAATTTTTAAACCACACCGCATAGTTTCGGTGCGTTGTGATTTGAACTCTTACAAACTGAGCACGGTTCGGTATGGTACGGTTTTCAGATCTTGAAAACTGCAAAACCGCATCACGCTGACTAATTATATATTTTTTTATGTTCATACATACATGAAATATATTTTTAAGTTAGATTAAGTAATTAAATAATTAATTATATTATTACAAATAGTTGTTTTCTTAATTTTGTATGCTTTCTTGATTTGTTACTTTGTTCTCTAACAATTTATCAATGAATTTGTTTTAAAATGAATTTGTTTTAATTTGCTTTTAAAAATATGTACAATACATATTTTTGTGATAATATAAATCATATAATTATATTTTTATTTAAATATTACATCTTATTTTATCTCACGTTATTTTTTCATATTTATACATATCACAAGCTAAAAATCGCACCGAAGCCGTAACCGCATCGCACCAAATCGAAACTGCACCGCGTAATTTCGGTGTGGTGTAGTTTTGCTCTAGCTAAAGTCATGTCCTTGCAGTGTGGTTGCGGTTTGGGCCAAAACCGCACCACACGCACCCCTATCGAAAAGAATGACCTCATGCTTAGATTTCAACAGCTGGAAAGTTATAAGTCTTTGAATATCCTTCTAGAATCTAGATGACGCGTGGCCGACAACTGTGGATCGGATGGCAGAGTTGAAATTTCTCTAATTCATGCTCTCACATTTTTGGTCAAATTCTTTGTTTGCAAAGAGCTTAAAAGCAACGAAGTTTCTCCATTCCCAACGTATTTATACATTTAGGTTTAGGCTCTGTTTGAGTGGACTTATTTTCATCGGTCAAGCGGTTAATTATGATCCGATTCATGCGGTCGTAACCGCTTGACCGGTGAAAATAAGTCTCCCCAAACGGAGGCTTAGGCTCCGTTTGGGGGGACTTATTTTCACCGGTCAAGCGGTTACGACCGCATGAATCGGATCATAATTAAGGTCCGATTCATGCGGTTGTAACCGCTTGACCGATGAAAATAAGTCCCCCCAAACAGAGCCTTAGTTTGGCATAACGATGGGCCGGTGGCGGTCGTAAACGCATGAGTTAATTTGAAGGATAATTTCTCAACCGACTCTCTCTCTGGTGTATTGTGAGGCTTCGAACAATCTGCGTTACTGTCATTTTCCAACTATAGGCAACTCGGGCTCCAATACTCTTAGGCTCCGTTTCGCACTGTGGTGGCGGTCGTAAACGCATGGGTTAAACCATCATTCGTTAAGGATCTCCTAACAAACATCATCTTTTTTTGGAGCCTTTATCGATCCAAAAAAATTAATGCGAAAATGAAGTAAATTGTTGAACTGCAGAAGAGAGCTAATTAATAATGAAATAAGAAGAAAGTCTGAAATGTTCTTCAAAAGGATTTTATAAATGCCAATGTAAGATGGGTTAATCTTAAGCACATCTCAGTCATTACAAAATTATTTAAAAACGGGGTGGAGAAATCTTAATTACTCTTGAGGGGGTAAAGAAAATCATTTTCCTTCCATCTAATAAGAAAGAGGATTTTTAAATAGGAGTTACGCGTTGGCGGACAGCAACCGGCTGTAAAATCGACGATCCGCAGTATCCGTGGTACCTCAAATCTACCGGCCCAAACATAACCCGAGTGCGTGGCGCCGTGTAATTTACTCTAAAATTTCGTTAATTTCTTCTTCTTCTATTAATCAAGATCTAATGAGTATATATGTTGACGTGTGCCCCTCTCTTGATTCCCGGACCGCCATTAATGATGTGATTACAGTTTTTGGAAAGGTTCCCGGGCTGCCTTCTATGGCTCTGTTAATCTCAGCTCATTGTCATCCTTGGATGGCGCCAGTTTTGGAAACCCCCCTTGCCTCCACGCTATAAAAGGAGATCTCTTTGGGTTTCATACACAACAAAAGGAGAGGGCTGAGAGAAGAGGAGGCGTGCGACATCAAAGAGGGAGCAACGGCGGTGTTCATCGCTTTGGCCTGGAGGAGCAGCGGCAGCGGTCGGTCCTCACACCGACAGGCGGAATAGGAGCCAGTGGCACCGGCGATTTCTCTCCGAGCGGAGGAGGAGGCTCACGACCGGTTGACACCGGCCCATCGGCAACGGAAACCTCAGGTGAGGTTCTTGGAGGCGGGCGACTCAAGCGGCGGCAGAAGAAGCAGGCGGATCTGCATTCAGCGATAGCTCCAGGCTTTGATCGGACAGTTTCTACTTTGCGCGTTTCCGATCTTTGTGATCTTAGTGTAATTATGTATCAAACTCTCTGATTTATAGTGGATCTTCTCCGGTGTCTCCCCGTGGACGTAGGAGCCATTAATCTCCGAACCACGTAAATTTTTGTGTCGTCTGAGTGCTTGGTTTCTCGTGTTGCTTATTTTGCGCTATTGTTATTGCTCGGCTTAATTTTCGTTGCGCTATCCGCGGTGACAACGTAGTCGCAGATTAGATCCAATTTTATAACAATTGGTATCAGAGCCAGGATACGACCTTGGACCTCTGTGAGCAATAGCAATGGCTGCAAAATTCGAGATTCTGAAGTACGACGGCAAATCAACCACATTCCTTGAGACGACAAATTTTTGTGTTTCAGGGTTCATGCACTTCAAGCTCCTCTTCCTCTCATTATAGCCGATGAAGACAAGTTTCCTTGACTTTGCATCTAACTTTGTCCTAAGAGTGTCTGGGACGTGCACGTAGCAGGTAGACCTTAATACCCGAACATGTTCCACACTGGGCTTCTCCTTAAACATGAGCTCATGTGGAGATTTCATATTGTTGCGACTTAGGGGAATCCAATTGATGACATAAGCTTCGCAAGCAATTCCCTCCACCCAAAGAGCCCTGGGAATTCTTTTGGAGTGAAGCCAACACTTGTAGGTCTCCACCAGATGACGAATCTTGCTCTCTGCAACTCCATTTTGTTGTGGAGTATGCACACAAGAAAGCTCTCTCCAGATTCCATGTTTTTTTGCAGAAATTGAAAAACTCATTTGAAGTGAACTTCCCACCATTATCTGTTCTCAACTTCTTGATCTGCAGATTAAGCAGGCCTTCCACGAGCTCCTTAAGCTCCATAAACTTCTAGAAAGCTTTGGACTTCTCCTTTACAAAATATACCCAGGTATATTTGGAGAAATCATCAATCAAGACAAGCATGTATATGCTCCCTCCAAGACTGGGGGCGATGGTCGGTCCCATCAAATTTTCGTGGATGCACTCAACCGGTGCCTTGCACCTAAACTGGGACTTGTCAAATGGAAGGCGATGAGTCTTTCTATACTGACATCTTGCACAAAATGACCATCGCCCAAAGATGAAAGACTAGACAAGCCTTTTACCAAACCTCTTACTGTCATAGCCTTTATCGTGTCTATCCCAACATGCCCCAGCCTTTCGTGCCAGATAATTGCGATGTCATTAGCCCTCATTTTCTCAACATAGGAGCTTGTTGACAAAACGAACAAGTCCTTTACTCGTCTCCCAACATGAGTCACGTTAGCATTCACCGCTGACATGTTCCGCAGAAACTTTCCTTCTGTCGGGCCAAACAGAACGTGATACCCAATTTTTACAACTTTGGTCACTGTGAACAAGTTCTTCTTCATTCCCGGCACTTGATAAACACTCATTAAGGTGAGTGGCTCCTTATCGCTGCCTAAATAAATTGTTCCTTCCTTTTAGATTGCATGCACAATATCATCAACAGTAATAATATCATCATTACCCGAATACGCCTGCAAAGAAGAGAACTTCGACTCATCTCCGGTGAGGTGATTACTACCCTCCGAGTCCGCAATCCAGTCATTCTGGTAGTTGATGGAAGCCATGTAACGAACCGACATTGTCGTCTTTTCTTTCTTGTTGCAGTTCCCCCATCGGCCTACTTCCTTCCTGTATTCAGCTCTTTCTTTATCAGCAACATGCCTTGACTGAAAATTGACTCTGCAGTCTTTCTTGAAGTGACCAGGCTTGTTGCATCTGTAACCAATGTTCTCTTCTCATTTGCGGACTTTTATTTTTCTAAATCCAATTTTTTTAATCGGTAAATTAATAGAAATTTTGCGTGAGTACAATTACTCGATAGGCCCTAGGCATATAGGACATTTTTCTTATACTATATTTCGATAGGTATACTTGCTTACATCGGGATTATCGCTTGGATTATTTTTAAAATGAAAAATCTCTATCACCAGGCGGATACCGTCGCTGCCAAGGGGGATAAAGTGACTTCTAGTGACGTGGCCACTTGCAGCACTAGTTTGACCAATATGCGGACTACCAACATCAGACCACATGTAGTTAACAACACATGTCCGAACAGCTATGAGGACAACAACCTCAGTCTTCGTGGACTTAAGCAGGCAAGCAGATAGTCACGCGACTTGAAGCCTAACAGCACCGACGCCGGTCTGCCGGTCTCTGTGATCTCCCAATCCAGACCGCGTAGTCTGCGATTAGCTCAACTCTAACTACACGGTTAGTCCACCAGGGACACTGATTAGTGAGACCACGTCCAAAAGAATAGCGGAAGAACAATTATTCGTCAGAGTCTATCCGTGCTTCCCGTGCGGACTTTGCGGTCTGTGCGGTCTGCACCAATCTAACAACCCACTTCCAACTTCAATAATTTCAACAAATATGAGCTATTCCCATCCAAATTGATAAAGCTAGTGATTTATACAATGATTCTTTAATAAACTATTTTTAAAAAAATTTAAAGTTTTAAGTTTTACAAAATTAGCAATTTAGAATGCATCTTGTCATTCAACTTAATTTTTTAAGTGAGGATGAATGGGATCCATTATAGGGAAATAACCCAATTTCAACAAACATTCAATAAAATATATCAGCCTTCCAGGCACACAAGGAGGATCAAAATATCAATTAAAATTTTTTTTCATTTCAAGTTGGTCAGAAACAGTTACGCTGTGTTTGGCGCGGCTTATCGCGACTTATTTTCTCCGGTGTGGTTGGACAAAAATGACATTGTCATATCAAAATCTTATGCCTCAAACTATTTTCTTTTTTGTAACATTTGTGACACCAAACGCACATTTTATGATAATGACATTTTTGTTCAACCTTATCAGAACAAATAAGCTGTAATAAACCGCGCCAAACGCACCCTTAGTTTTCAGAAATTTATGACCAAGAAAGATAATGTCATTATCATATTTATTCATCTTATCCTAACTATTTGGAGTAAAGTTTATAGATCTCCATTTTTAATTTGTTTCTAATGAGTGTCACCACTGGTGTTGAATATTCTTCTTAAATCTTTTTGAACAACCCTCGCTCATGTAGCGTATGTTTTATCTCTTCTCCCTCTTAAGATTTTGACATTTTTGTCTGATGAGGTGTCTTTTCTACCTTTTTTTGTACATGTTCTAGCATACAATTACTGTATGTGTGACCTGAATAGCTGGAGCTTGAAGGGCTAGTTTGGGTTTTTAGTGATATGTGTTGGTGTGAGTTGAATCACCAAACAAGGAAGATTTATGTTAGTGTTTAGTCATCTTTACTACTAGAGAGACCCTCAAATATGTCCTGGCAGGAGCATGTTTTTCGGTGACAAATGTTAGTATTTCACTCTTCAAGCAACCGTCTTCTAGTTCTAGCTGATAGAAGAATAATGATTCCAATTAATCTTATTCACAAGAGATAAGGAATATATATATACAAGTACATAGGAGGATGTTCACAACACCCATGATGAGCATAAGACAACTTTGCTACACATTAAATACACAACATCTAACACCCCCACAAACTCGCGGGGGATCATACACCGAGAATTTGCACAGAAGATGAGCATGTTGGGTCCTCGTCTGCGACTTAGTCAACGAATCTGCAATTGTTGCTCGAAAGGAACAAAGGAAGAAGCAAAAGTATCACGACCATAATGCTCATGTAGGAAGAAAACATTCACCCTGATATGCTTGGAGAGTGAGTGTTTCACTGGATTCATAGTAATCTGAATGACACCGATGTTATCACAATAAAGCGGGGTTGGATCAGGAGAAGAGACACCAAGGTCCTCAAGAAGACATCGAAGCCAGATAATGTCCGCAGCGGTGGTAGCCATGGCACAAAGCTCAACCTCAGTGCTGGATCGAGAAATACCAGTCTATTTCTTGGCCTTTTAAGAAACAAGAGAAGAACCCAAGAACAGACAGAAGCCAATGATAGAGCGACGTTCAACTGGATCACTAGCTCAAGTAGCATCCGAGTAAGCGCAGAGCTGCAGAGAACTGCTGCTGGAGAAGAAAGGACCACGAGAAATTGTCACTCGGAGATAGCGCAGGAGGCGCAGCAAGTAACCATAGTGCACAGAGGTAGGCGCGCTAACAAACTGGCTCAACACATGAACTGCATAAGCAATATCGGGTCGAGTAATGGTGAGGTACACAAAGCACCCAATGAGGTGGCGGCAGCGAGTGAGGTTGGAGAGTGGAACACCATTATTCGGATGAAGCTGAAGTTGGAGCTCCATTGGGGTGTCCAGTGTGCGAGAGTCAGAAAGAGCAGCCCGAGCTATGAGATCATCGCCAGTAATGATCATATCATCCACATAAAGTAACAAGTGAGTCTGACCGCGAGAGGAAGAATGCACGAACAAGTAAACCATGCGCGAAGCGCCTTCTTGAGACCATAAAGGGCTCGTCTCAATCAGCAGATAAGTCCTAGAGGAGAGGATAGACTGGGAGGAGGAAGCATGTATACCTCCTGCTGAAGATCACCGTGAAGAAATGCATTTTTCACGTCAAGCTGAGACAGAGACCAATGGCGAACAACTGCAACTACAATAAGAGTCTAAACCGTAGTCATGTGAGCGATTAGAGCAAAGGTCTCGTCATAATCTCTCTCATGCTCCTGCTGAAAACCACAAGCAACTAGTTAAGCTTTATACCACTCTATAGATCCATCAGAGCGAGTCTTGGCCTTAAAGACTCACTTATAAGTGATCAGAACAACGCCAAGTAGAAGAGGGATAAGGTCCCATGTACGAGTATGCTCACGTACCTCTTACTCATCAAACATAGCAGCATGCCACTTAGGTATCTGTGTAACCTCATGGTAGGTAGTCAGCTCTGGAGTGCTACAAGAGGTAGCAGGAAGGGCAAGTAGGTCTATCAGAAGTGTAGTTATGCTAAGACGGTCAGGAGGACGTCACTCACGAGGTGGGTTGTGATGCACATGAGGATTGTTTACATGACACTCACTGGAGGAGGCAGACACCGAGTTAGGGGGTACTAGAGGTGAGGGTACAAGAGTAAGAGGAGCAGGAGGAGGATAACAACTGTAATGATGTGGAAGGGGGACGATGGGCGCTTCTGAGGGAGAGGTGGAAGGTGGAAGAGAAATATGAGGAGATGAGATGGAAGAGGTAGGAGATGGTATAAGCAGTGTCAAGAAGAGAGGAGGTGGACACACCAGTGGAGAGGAAGAGACATGAAGCGGTGGAATGGGAAGAGTAAGGAACTGCACATCATAGGTAGTCACTGATGGGTACGAGGTAGAGGAGACGAAGGACACAAAGAAAGGGTGAGACTCGTCAAAGGTGACATCAAGTGAGATACGAAGTTGACAAGCAATAAGATCATAAGATCGATATCCCTTGTGCTCAGTACTGTATCCAAGAAAGATGCAAGATACAAATTGAGCAGATAGCTTGGTACGCTCGTAAGAAAGGAGAAGAACATAACATTGGCAGCCAAAAATGTGCAGATGAATATAACATGGAGGTCAGGAGTACATACACTCACCAGGACACTGAACCTGAATAAAAGTGGAGGGATGCATGTTAATGCGATAGACCGTAGTGGAGACAACCTCAGCCCAAAAATGAGGAGGAACATGAGAGGAGATGAAGAGAGTGTGAGTTGTCTCAATGATGTGATGATGCTTCCTTTCATCAGTGTCATTCTGAGCATGGGCACCGAGAGAAGCAAGCTAAGGGAGAGTATCATGGGTAGCTAGCAAGTTGCGAAAAGCATGAGATAGGTATTCTCCCCTAGAGTCGGAATGGAAAATATGTATGGGTCGGAGAACTGGGTGCGTGCCATAGTGGAAAAAACAACATAAATCTGAATAAACTCAGAATAAGAGTGCATAAAATAAATCCAACAATAAAGAGAATAATCGTCAACAAATATAACATAGTACCGATGTCCGCCCTTTGATACAAAAAGTGCAGGACCCCATACATCTGAATGAACTCAATCAAAGGGACGACGAGACCTGAACTCATTAGACTGATAAGGAAGATATAGCTATTTTTCAAGCTTACAACCAATATAAGAGTGAGACCTTTCAACAGAAACATGACCAAGGAGACAGTACTGATGAGGGACGAAAGATGCGAGCCATTGGGATGACCAAACCTATGATGCCACTGAGAGAAGACCACTGAAGAAAGACACAAAAACGAGACTGTTGAGGATGATGGAATGGATGAAAGATGAATATGATCAAGGATGTAGACCCCACTACGACGACGAACAACTCTAAGGAGTGTCCCTGTCAGACGATCCTGCACACGACAAGCAAACTCATCAAAAATAACAAGACAACCGTAAGACATGAGTTGACTGGCGAATATAAGTTTCATGAATACCTTGGGTATGTATGCCATGTCACGAATATGAAAATGAGTGGTATGAAGAAGTCAACGGCTAGTTCAAGTGAGAATAGTACCGTTTACAACCATAACATTGAGGGCAGATAAGACAGGCTGACATGACAAAAAGTGAGTGACATCATGGGTCATATGAAAAGAAGATCTAGAGTCAACCAACCAGTCAAAGGAGGAGATACCTGCAGGAGAGGGAGCAGTCGACTGAGAGGTAGAGGCACCTGAAACATTCGGTGTGAGCACAGAGGCAGAGGAGCGATGTAGTGAACCGTAAGATATGTTGAAGCATGCATTTCGCGTCTCTTGGTTTGAGAATAACAAATATCATGATGTATTTGATCTAATATTTTGTGTGTTTATAGTGTGTAGGTTGAACAGATTAAATAAGGAGACAAATCCTCTGTCATGAGCATGGTCTAAGAGTGTGTACACTTTAAAAAAAGCAAAAGAATGAGTTTTGCGTACTGAACTTCAAATGACCATAACTTTCAATCCAAGATAAGTTACAGAACGTGCCACCCCATTCCGGAATGAGAACAAAGTCATCTACAATATGGAAAAGGTTAGGATGGAAAAAGTAAAAAGTAGATATCATTGGCAATAGCCACTATCGCCAGGCGATAACGAAAATGACGTCAGCGTGACAAAGGTCATGGTCCACACAATCTAGCCACCAAGCACACTACTTGGAGGTATCGCTAGGCGATATCCGATATCACCGGCAATAGCCCCATGATCGAATCATCTCGCGGAAACCTCAGAAACATGGGATATATGGAAGCCAGATATGATATCGCTGGCAGGCGATACCCAGTATCACCAGCAATAGCTCAAAAGTATATATTTGGCTCATTTTTTCTATGGAGATTACGAATTTCATTACCTGGAGTATTATTTCTCGTGTATTCCATCCAAAGAGGTCCAGTCTTTAGAAAACTCTCACTTTCCCAAGAACGTTCAAGAGTGAAGAAGAGACGGTTCGTGCGCAGCATCTCAGACAATCTTTTTAAGGATTCGACGTCGTCTTCAGAGCTTCATTTTGAGGGAGTTTTTATTCTAAATTTCTATTTTGTAACTTATCTTATCATCTTTGTAATTGGTAGAGAAATCGTCGTCTTGTGGGTGGCGTCTAAATCCGTGTGTGGCTTAGGAGGAAATCATCGCCTTATGCGTAGTGTCTAGGTCCGTGTATGGCTAAGGAGAAAATCGTCGCCTTATTCATGGCGTCTAGGTACTTGTGTGGCTTAGGATAAATTCGTCGTCTTATGTGCAGTGACTAGGTCGTGGTGAGATTTAGGAGAGGCTAGCCGCAAGATCTACGGAGAGATACGTTATAACCAGCCGGTCCTTGGGAGAAGGACCGATGAAGCATCAAAAAAGATTTTTATATTCGCCTTGATTTCTAGCGTTATAGAAATCAAACATTTTGTAATCATTTTATTATGAAATATAATCATATCATTTATTGTCTCATTATCTTGATTTTATTTACGTATCATAAAATATTTTAAATATTATTTTTTTCTATAAATAACATTAAAGTAAAATAAATTGCAAATTTCTTTTTAGAATACACTCTTATAATTCAATATTTGTATCTAGCGTCGAGCGATAGTAATATCGCTAACAGTAGTAAAGTAATATTGAATTCCGCAATTTCCTAAAAGTAAATTTTAATATAATATTTTTATTTAAATCGTTGATTCTGCCGACGGATTCTCAACCATATACCACAGAAGGAAAGAAGTAATCATATATATATAATGAGCCCACAAACATAATGCAATATAAGTAAGTCCACATAAAGTAAAATTGATCAACATGAAGGGTAAATCTGAAGAAGAAACATAAGTGGGCTCCTGCCCAGTACATATGACCCTCACTACAAACGCTCGAGGAAGAAAAGCTACTAATCGCTCACGGATCTCGTGGTTGATGCTGCAACTCCTGAATTAGGTTGGTTCATCTCCTCCTGCATTGTACACTAGTTGTGTTGGGTCCCCCGGAGTTGCACCTTGTCTCCCAGCTGGTGTTCCTGGTGTTATGCCCATCAAGCTGTTAGTCAAAAGACTAAGTCTTGGTCCCCCTCCCATCCCCCTGCGACTCCTAGGTACCGTGTGGGGGTGGATGGAAAGGAAGGTATTGAAAGTGGAGAGTAAACAAAAGCCGGTGACATTGGTCCTAGCTACCATAAGCTAATAATTTCTATCATAATAATTATAGGTGTATATATATGGTTGCAAGTAAAGATATGACACAATGAAAGTAGTAACATAAAGTAAAATTATAAGTACAACAATTAATTATCACCACAGAGAAAGTAACCTTAATTTATAAGGATACTCATACAAACTTAAAAATTAAGGGGTCGTTTTGCAAGGCCTAACGTATTAAAGATCCCATAATAATTTATATATTAGTGGTATAAGTTTTATGCAATATTATGTATGGCATGTAGTGCTATGCATGCTAAATGATATGTCTCACACAAGTGTTACACTCACCCGACTCTGTGCACACAGACCTTTAGTTCCCTTGTTTGGAGTTAGTTAAACTCTCAGGTACCTCTCGTCGTGGAAAATGGAGGTAGTGGGTTGGGCATCCCCACTCCTAGGTCGGTATTCACACTACCTAACCTATACCTTACGTAATACTCGGTACACCCACAATCAGGTGCTACTGAGTTGTTGCAGTATGGAGGTCGGGCGGTCTGCTGCTGTTTAGAGGTCGGGTGGTCTGGCGGTTTATCTCAGCGGCTTATATGTCGGGTTGTCGTTGTTTGGTATCCGAGCAGTCTGGAGGTTTGTCTCAGGCAACTTGGAGACCGGCGGTCTAACAGTCTCCTATGACAGCTTGTTCTCTATGGCAGTTTGTTCTCTCCTTCTGGTGGTCGTCGAGAGGTTAGCCTATTTGTATAACTGCGCGACTTGTTCGGTTTATTTATTTGTAAAGCCGTATATACTTGTAAATATTTAGTCCCATATTGTTCTTTTATAATCTCTCTCATCTCCTTCATTCTATAAAAGGGAGGTTATACTTTTGTAATACTTACCTTTTTGGATAATAAAAATTGTTACTCCAAATTTTCGGTCTGTTTGTTTTCTGTTCGCACATGGTATCTGAGTACTCGATCTTTTCCTCCTGATTCTGTGAGCTCTCTTTGTCCGCACGGCTTGATTCTTCTTCTCGTGACATGTTTTCGTGACTTGTTTCTTCCGCCTGCTTGCGCCCTGTTCGTGCGGTTTGTTTCTCTCCTTGTCGTTGCCCTTCGTGTAAATGGCCTCTTTGATTCTCTTTTCTTCTCGCCGCGACCTGTTATTAAATCATCGCGACTTGTTCTTCTTGCAGTGACCTGTTCTTAGTCGTCGCGCCCTCCTTTTCTAGCCGCTCCTCTTCTTAAGTTGATGTGACCTGTGCTTAAGTCACCGCGACTTGTTCTTCTCGCTTCTATGGCAACCTTCGATATCTCTACCAACACTACTCACGTTGTCGCTCCTCCTCCTCCTCCTACTCCTTCGGGCAACCTTGGCATCGTTTCCAAACTCATCGGTCCCAACTACCTGGACTAGAGTGTCTCCTTCACCTTCCTTCTCCGCTCTCAATGCAAACGTCATCATCTCACTGATGACCCTCCTCCGCAAGACTCCCCTCTCTTCGACGATTGGGATTCCAGCAACGCTCTTGTCCGCACATGGCTGGCTAACAGCCTATCTGATGAATGCCTACCTGTCATCCATCATGATGAAATAGTTAAGTCTGCTTGGCTTCATCTTGCCACTCTCTACTCCAAGAGAGCTCAGACATCCTGCATCTATACTCTGTATGTGGACCTCTTTGCCCGTCCCTCCATGTCTCATGTTGCTGCTTACCAACAAGTTTAGGCTCTCGAAGCCGAAATTCTCCAGAATCGCCGCTTCTTTGCGGATCTCGCTGAGCAACACAAACACTTCTAGGAGCTTCTAGTTTGTGTTATCTTTTACGACTTCCTGAGTTGTATGACATGATACGTCAATAAATCCTTGGCAAGGCGGAGTCTCCCAACCTGGATGCCACTGCTGCCCGCATAGCCGCTGTTACCTCTCTGCTATAACGTCCGTTGTTATCCTCCCCTCCTCAACCGGACAACTACGCTCACCATACTCAGCAAAGTGGCTCTGGTGGCCGCAACCTCCCATCCAGCGAATGCGGTGCTTCCCGCTTTCTGTGCTCTAACTGTGGTCACACCGACCACACGGTTGATCACTGCTAGTGTTGGGTTTCTCTATGAGGATGGCACAACGCTTGTGCACGCAGCGGAAGAACAAAATATCAAGAAAACCCAAAAGAGATGGGATCGGGCCATGTTAGTTGAATCAAGAAGTTAACATACAACTAGGCAAAATTACCTCGGTGGCATTGAGTCACAACTCAACGGAGATGCTCCAAACTTCGTCTTCTTGCTAGTGGCGAGTTCTACGTGGAATAATATCCACGTCTCTGCAGAAATCCACACGAGCGGGAGAACGCCGAGTTTTCCGTCGCACGGATAATCGGGAAGGATGATGACCGCACCTTGCTATTCCACGGACTGCTAGGTCCGCGCCAGGAAAAGCAACACCAGCGACGATCGCCGGAGGGGAGGAGGTCGACGGAGCGAGCACGGTGGTGGCGGAACACTTCCGTCGGCGGCGGGATTCGGGATCGGCGGAACGAACGGAAAGGCGGAACGCTTCCGTCGCGGGATTCGGTTCGATCAGCTGCCAGAGAGAATACCCGAAAACCCTAAGTGTGTATTTATACCAAAGGCATAAATAGACTTAGGAATATCGCTATCGGCAGACCACCCAAAAAATAGGGTCCCAGAACCGACAAGTATCAGTCGGCGAGAATCGGAGTACAAAACTCGACGATTCTCGTCGATCGTCGAGCCGCTGTCGACGACTCTCGACGATTCTCGTCGATCGTCGAGCCGCGGTCGACGACTCTCGACGATTCTCGTCGATCGTCGAGCCGCGGTCGACGACTCTCGACGATTCTCGTCGATCGTCGAGCCGCGGTCGACGACTCTCGACAATACTCGTCGAACTCTTTAAGGCAACATTTGCCCAAAAACTCCATTCAGTTCGGTGATTGGTAACCTTTACCAACACAGTCAATCATCCAACTTCTCCACATCCCTTATGTGTGACCCTGCAGGCTCATATCGCATTGGCAGTGAGATTACATGTTTGATCACTTCTAGATCACAATGGTAACTCCAACAGACTCCCACTTGATCTCGAAAGTATCAAACCAAAAACCTCACAAACAGTGAGCGGCATCTAGCAATGCATCATTGCTCCCCAAGCAATAAGAGTTTATAACTCATAAGCCTTTATGACCAATGTATCAGCGTTGTCTTTGTCCCTTTGTCCCTTACATCCGGAAAGAACTAGAGGCATGGACCGTGTCACCCTCGTAATAGCTCAATCCAAGTTTCTTGATCCAGGACGGACTTCCAGAGAATGGTGAGTCCAATATCACATATTGACTCAACCAAGCATGGCCATGCATTTCTCAGTCCAGTTCCATCAAGGGGCCCATGGATGCAACTCCTGTCATACAGGAGGACAAATCCCATATTTGCTCACACACAAACACCCAAATGATTCGTAACATGCCCAACAACCACCCTTATCATCAACCTTTCTCAAGGAAGTCTTTAGATGGCATCAAAGCACGCTCTTCCTCACTTGATGAATGCTGTGACTTCAGGTTAAAGGACCACAACACCATTGTCAATTGAGACCTACTCGTGACACGATTGGATGACAATCCACAGAGTAGTCTCAGGTTGGGTCTTTCCAGTACAACTTGTTCACTAACAAGTACCCACGTGATGACTTGATATCACAATATCATGACCTGTGAGAACCGGTCATCAGTCAACGCACGTGCTGGTCTTCATGTACCATCATCATCCTTAGCTTCTATGATGATACTCGACCAGGGACCTTTTAAGAATGAAGCTTCAAATAAATCATAGGCTCTCACATTCAAATCACGTACTTGATATCCCATGAAAGCGAACATTCTAAGGGAATCTATTATGTTAACATTTAACTATCATATAGAAAAGCTCATAATAAAAGAACTTGTCATTAATTGTAAGAGAAAAACTAGGTACATTGTCCATCATATGAACAAATAGCCAACAAAATACATGATTACATGCAATCCACAAGATTCTCACTAGAGTTGATCATTTAGGTATCTCATACCCATCGATCTAGTATGACCATCATGCTTTCTCTGCGCGAGAGGCTTTGTCAGTGGATCCGCAATATTCTCCTCAGTCGGCACTCTGCAAATGTTCACATCTCCTCGTTCGACAATCTCACGAATAAGATGAAACCGCCGAAGTATATGCTTGGAGCGCTGATGGGATCTAGGTTCCTTAGATTGTGCAATTGCACCATTGTTATCACAGTAGAGAACTACGGGACCAACAATGCTAGGAACTACATCAAGCTCGCCGATGAATTTCCTAATCCATACAGCCTCCTTCGCCGCATTAGCTGCGGCGATATACTCAGCCTCTGTTGTAGAATCAGCAACTGTCTCTTGCTTGGAACTCTTCCAGCTCACAGCTCCTCCATTCAGGCAAAACACAAAACCTGACTGAGACTTGGAGTCGTCTCTATCAGTTTGGAAGCTAGCATCTGTGTAACCACTTACAACGAGCTCTTCCTCTCCACCATACACCAAGAACACATCCTTAGTCCTTCTCAAGTACTTCAGGACATTCTTGACTGCAATCCAGTGACACTCACCGGGGTCTGACTGATACCTGCTAGTCATGCTCAAAGCAAAGGAGACGTCGGGTCGAGTACATAACATCGCGTACATGATTGATCCAATTGCCGAGGCATATGGAATCAACTTCATGCGGTCCTTATCTTCACAAGACTTCGGACACTGGTCCTTAGAGAGATTCACACCATGAGACATGGGCAAAAATCCTTTCTTGGACTCAAGCATATTGAACCGCTTCAACACCTTTTCGATGTACGTACTCTGGGTCAAACCCAGCAACTTCTTCGATCTATCTTTATAGATCTTAATACCAAGTATATAAGTCGCTTCACCCAAATCCTTCATTGAAAAGCAGTTCCCTAGGTTGTTCTTAACAACTTTCAGGGTAGGAATGTCATTCCCAATCAACAGTATGTCATCTACATACAATATCAGGAAGACAACAATGCTCCCACTGATTCGCTTGTAAACACAAGGCTCATCTTCATTCTTGATGAAACCAAACTCTTTGATTTTCTCATCAAAACGAAGATTCCAACTTCGAGAGGCCTGTTTCAGTCCATAAATGGACTTATTCAGCTTGCATATTTTAGTGGCTTCATCTGGGGATACAAAACCCTCAGGTTGTGTCATATACACTTCCTCAAGGAGGTTTCCATTAAGGAAAGCCGTTTTGACATTCATCTGCCAGATCTCGTAGTCATAATACGCAGCAACAGCAAGCAATATCCTTATGGACTTTACCATGGCAACAGGGGAAAAAGTCTCATCATAGTCAATACCATGAATTTGCTTGAAACCCTTAGCCACCAGTCGCCCTTTGAATGTCTGTACATTCCCATCCATGTCGGTCTTCTTCTTGAAGACCCACTTGCACCCTATGGGTCGTACCCCTTCAGGTGGTTCCACCAAGTTCCAAACTTGGTTTGCATACATGGAGTTCATCTCGGATTTCATAGCCTCAAGCCATTTGTCGGAGTCCGGTCCATTCATAGCCTCTTGGTAGGTTGCTGGTTCATCATTATGATCCATAAGCAACACATTACCTATTTGAGACACGAGAAATCCATATCTCTCAGGCTCAAACCTCGGTCTACCAGATCTACGTAGGACTTGTGTTCCTTGAGCAGGTTCTCTAGCTACAACATCTTGTAGTCCTGTCTCAGAATCCAATTCCGGTTCATTCACTACATGTGGTTCTTGAACTTCTTCAAGCTCTACCTTTTCAGTCTTTCTTGATAAGAACTCTTTCTCCAAGAAGACACCAGTCCTTGCGACAAACACTTTGCCCTCAGACGGTAGGTAAAAGTAATACCCTTTCATTTCCTTAGGATATCCCACCCGATAACATTTATCCGATTTGGGTTCCAGCTTGTCAGGCATTTGACGTCTCACGTATGTCTCACAGCCCCAAATTTTAATGAACGGCATACTAGGACGATTCTCAGTCCATATCTCATATGGTGTCTTCAGAACCGTTTTCATTGGAGCGCGATTCAATGTCATTGCAGCAGTCTCTAAAGCAAAACCCCAAAAGGAAACAGGCAAGTCCGCATGACTCATCATCGAACGTACCATGTCTAACAGAGTACGATTTCTCCTCTCAGACACACCATTATGTTGTGGTGTTCTAGGTGGAGTGAGCTGTGATACAATACCACACTCTTTCAGATGATCACGGAACTCATGACTCAGGTATTCGCCACCTCGATCAGATCAGAGTGCTTTAACCCTTTTACCCAACTGGTTTTCTACTTCATTCTTGAACTTTTTGAACTTTTCAAAGATCTCGGATTTGCACTTTATAAGATACACATATCCGTATCTACTGAAATCATCAGTAAATGTAACAAAGTAGAAATACCCACCTCTAGCCATGGAACTCATGGGTCCGCATACATCACTATGTACAACACCCAAGAGATCCTCAGCCCTCTCAGTATAACCAGTGAAAGGAGCTTTAGTCATCTTGCCTAACAAACAAGATTCGCATCGCTCAAATGATTCATAATCAAATGAGTCCAAAAGTCCATCTCTATGGAGTTTGGATATGCGCTTCTCGTTGATATGGCCCAAACGATAATGCCAGAGGAATATAGGGTTCGAGTCATTTGTTCTTAGTCTTTTATTATTTTCTACATTACAGATCAGATGGTCCAAGTTCAAAACATAAAGACCATTAAACAATTGGGCTACAGCATAACAAACATCATTCTTAAATATAGAACAACAGTTGTTCTTAATTATAAAAGAAAATCCAATCATGTCCTAACATGAAATAGATATAATGTTTCTAGTTATGGCCGGAACAAAATAACAATTATCTAGTTCTATTACAAGCCCACTGGGCAAAGAAAGACGGTAAACCCCTACGGCTACAGCAGCAACTCTTGCTCCATTGCCGACGCGGAGGTCCACCTCCCCTTTACTCAGCAATCTTCTCCTTCCCAGTTCCTGCACATTTGTACAAATGTGAGAACCACATCCGGTATCCAATACCCAAGATGAAGGAGCAGAAAGGTTTATCTCTATAACGTAGACATTTGAAGCGGAAGTCATACCTCCCTTCAATTTCTGCAGACCTTCAATGTACGAAGGACAGTTCCTCCTCCAATGACCAGCCTTGCCACAGTGGTGGCATTTCCCTTCCTTCACCGTGCTTTTCTTTTTCATCAGTGCTGAAGACTTGGGCTCAAGGTATGACTTAGGTCCCACCTTCGTCTTCTTAGAGTCCTTGGCATTGCCCTTGCCTTTATTCACCATCAGTATGGGGCTGGCAGGCTTGGCCTTCTTCATATTGATTTCGGCAGTTCTCAACATGCCTAGGAGTTCGGGCAGTGTCTTGTCTATTTCATTCATGTTGTAGTTCAAGACGAACTGCTCATAACTGTCCGGCAACGATTGCAGGATCAGATCTGTGGCCAACTCTTGACCAAGAGGAAAACCCAGCCTTTCAAGGTTCTCTATATACCCAATCATCTTGAGTACGTGAGTCCCTACTGAGTCTCGAACTCCCATCTTGCACTGAAACAACGCTTTTGTGACGTCGAACCTCTCTTGACGAGCCTGCCCTTGAAACATTTTCTTGAGATGCTCGTCAATCTCCTTGCACCCCATGTTCTCATATTGCTTCTGAAGCTCAGAGTTCATAGTGACAAGCATAAGGCATTCGACATCTAAAGCATCATCAGTATACTTCTTATAAGTATCCTTCTCAGCACGGGAAGAGTTCCCGGTCGGCACCTCGGGGGCTTCTTCTTCCAAGACATAGAGCTTTCGCTCTTGCCTGAGAACAATTCTCAGGTTTCTATACCAGTCCATGTAATTAGTCCTACTGAGCTTATCCTTCTCAAGGATGGCTCTCAGAGACAACGTGGAGTGTGAAACACTTGCCATGGAATTCTACAAGAATTTATGCAGAATAAAATTAGTACCAAAATTTCAAATACAATTTATTTTAATTTGGACTTCAATTAAAATACTCTCACTATTTTATTTGAAATGATAGCCCTCACTAACAATTCGGAGAGTTCATGCGAGCTACTCTCTTAGTGGACAAGATCCGTATTTCACCAACACAATGAGTCAGTTTTGGCTTTCCTCTCACGATGCGGTTATTTAGGTAGGCAACGCTTGCCAATTGCATCCTCATGCAATTCTTGTATGGTTGGTGAATAACTCCTTACTCGCATCCATCATATGGTGCATGACAACCCTATGCCTCTAGGCACTCAACCTTTGAGGTCACCTAGTTAAGTTGGACCCAATGTCGACAGTGGGATATCACAATTATCCGCTCGCACCCTTACCAAGATAGATTAATGCACCTTGCTTTGGCAAGCCCACACTTCATCGATCGAGGCAGGAAGAGTGTCATCCATCGGAAGGCATCCGAACACTTAATATTTGATGAAGGGATTTTGATTATAGGTTAACAGTTAACCATGATCAACATTTGATCAATGTGCACATCCAAAGAAAAGCAATTTTTCTAAAACCACATGCATCCCTTATGTGCACAACCTGACACTATCAACATTTGATAGAAGGAAGGGATAAAACTGAACATCCGGAAACTTCTAAATCCTCAGATTTACATGCATTGGACAAAGGCAAAGACAACTCAACTTAAAGCAGTAGACAAGCTCATCTCTCTATGTTGGATTCAAAATCCAAAACAAACTCGAGGGATGGTTACTGCTAAGAAGACTACAATTTCTAACAATTAGAAATTTCCACGAAATTCCAGAAGTTCTTGGCGGGGTACCAAGACTGTAGAAAGTAGCGAATAAGAAAGAACAAATGGATAGACTTTTGAATAATTGAAATTTTATTATCCAAAAAAGATATCATTTACAAAGGTATGACCTCCCTTATATAGAATGAAGGAGATATGAGAGAGAGTATACAAATAATGTGGGACTAAACATTTACAATACTGAGCGGCTAGAAATAAGGGAGACCGCACATGCCGCCTGGTTAGACAGATGGGTTAACCGCTCGGCAACTCCAGCAGGATAGAACAGGCCGCAATGGGCGACCGATAGACCGCCCGGTCTCCAGGCTCCAGAGTGAGACCGCCAGACCGCTCGGTCAACAAACTGCTGGATCAGACCGCAAGGCCGCCCGGTCTAATACTTCAACACTCCCCCTCAAGCTGGAGCATAGATATCAATCATGCCCAGCTTGTCACAAATGTGGAAGAAGGAAGTAGAAACCGGCTTGGTGAAGATATCTGTCAATTCCTTGTCAGAGGTGACAAATGGAGTACAAATCTGTTTCTTCAAAATCTCTTCCCGAATGAAGTGACAGTCAACCTCTATATGCTTTGTTCTCTCATGGAAGACCGGATTTTTGGATATGTATATAGCGGCCTTGTTGTCACAGAATATAGGGAGAGGACAGTCATATACCTCGCCCAGGTCAAGCATGAGAGCCCGCAACCACTTTAACTCACACGTGGTTGACACCATACTCCGGTATTCGGCTTCTGCACTGGATCTGGAGACAACAGACTTTTTCTTGCTCTTCCAACTCACGAGATTACCTCCAACAAAGGTACAAAAGCCAGATGTGGATTTACGATCGCCTTTGTCATCCGCGTAACTTGAATATGAGTATGCTTCAACCCTCAGATGACCATTCTTCTGAAAGAGTAACCCTTTGTCTGGTGCTGCTTTGATATACTCTAAAATCTTCAGGGCGGACTGAAGATGGCAGTCCCTGGGAGCTTGCATAAACTGACTGACCTTGCCTACAGCATAGACGATGTCGGGTCTAGTCACCGTGAGATAGATGAGTTTGCCTACCAAACGTCTGTACCTTGTGACATCAGATAGAAGAGGCGAGTCATCCGTCCACGTTTTGTCTTCTCCAATAGCCATGGGAAACCGAGCCGGTTTGGCACCTGTCAATCCTGCTTCTTGTAGAAGATCAAGGGCATACTTCCGTTGGGAGAGAACCAACGAGTCAAGTTTCCGAGAGATTTCTATCCCCAAAAAGTATTTCGGGGAGCCCATATCCTTCGTGACCAAGTGCTGACGGAGGTGTTTCTTCGTCAAGTCCACCCCATCTCGGTCATCGTCAGTAAGAAGAATATCATCCACATATACGGCCAAAACCACCAGTCCCGAGGCCGTTTTGCGAATGAATAAGGAGTGATCGGCCGAACTCCTTCGAAAGCCGATGGTAGCCATAATACCACTGAACTTGTCGAACCATGCCCGAGGGCTCTACTTTAGGCCATAAATGGCCTTCTTCAAATGACATACACGTGTCTCCCCCTGAGCAACATACCCAGGAGGTTGCTCCATATAGACATCCTCCTGAAGATCTCCATAGAGAAAGGCATTCTTCACATCAAGCTGGGAAATAGCCCAATCCCGGTTAACAGCCACAGAAAGAAGAACCCGGATGGTGCTGAGGCGAGCAACCGGAGAAAAGGTATCAAAGTAATCAATATCGTAAGTCTGAGTGAAGCCCTTGGCCACCAGGCGGGCTTTGTAGCGATCCACAGTACCGTCGGGGCGAAACTTCACAACGAAGACCCAGCGACAGCCAACCACATCAGTGCCCACGGGAGGAGGAACCAGGGTCCAGGTACCCTGTTCAGTAAGAGTAGTCATCTCCTCATCCATGGCAGACTTCCAATGAGGGAGAGCAAGAGCCTCCTGGTAGGTGCGGGGAGTAGTAGTAGCAGAGATAGCCAAGGCAAAACACCTGCGAGAGGGAGAAAGCCGATCATAGGAAACAACTGCCGCAAGCGGGTGTTGAGTACACGCCCGCACCCCTTTGCGAAGAGCAATGTGAAGATCCAGGTCGACGGGAGCGTCAGCGACCGGAGCGTCCGTGGCGGAGAAGGCTGGCCCGGGACTAGAGAGAGACGGCGGCGGAGAGGAGGGAGGATGGGTGGGAGGTGGGATGGACTGGGAATGAGTCGGTGGAGGAGGAGACGGAGGTGGGAAAACGTCGAGAGGCGTGGAAGGAACGGAGATATCAGAAGGAAGAGAAAAGGTATGAGAGAAATAGGAAGCATTCTCGAAAAAAGTGACATCCGCGGAGACAAACTGCTTGCGGAGAAGGGGGTCAAAGCAGCAATAGCCTTTTTGAGTGGTAGAGTACCCCAAAAAGACACATTTTGTGGAACGGGGGGAAAGCTTGTCGCGGGTAGCGAAGGGAGCATGAACAAAGGCCGTACAGCCAAAGACACGGAGAGGGAGAGGAAAAGGTTCCTTGTGGGGGTAGAGAATGGAGAAGGGGGTCTGGCCGTGGAGAACTGTGGAGGGAAGGCGATTGATGAGATAGCAGGCGAGGAGCACAGCGTAGCCCTAGTAGGAGCGAGGGACGTGCATCTGTGTCATGAGAGTACGAGCAACATCAAGCAGGTGACGGTTTTTACGCTCTGCCACCCCATTATGCTGGGAGGTGTAAACTCAAGTCGTTTGATGAAGCAGGTCATGTTGGTGAAAGAAAGAGGAGAACTCATGATTCAGATATTCCTTGGCATTATCAGAACGCAAAACTTTAATAGAAATAGCAAATTGAGTCTGAATCATAAAATAAAAGGATTGGCAAACAGAAAAGAGTTCAGAGCGATCTTTTAACAGATACACCCAAGTACAGCGTGAAAAATCATCTATAAAAGTGACAAAATAGGAACTGCCCCGACCAACAGTGAGGGTAGGAGCAGGACCCCATACATCAGAATGAATAAGATCAAACGGGCGAGAGGAGCCACGGCCTTGCTTCGGTGGGAAGGAGGAGCGATGATGTTTGCCAAGCTGACACGCATCACAGTGGAGCGGAGAACTGGTAGAAGGTAAGTGGGGCAGAAGCTGGCGAAGAATCCGAGGAGGAGGATGTCCAAGGTGAAGATGCCATTGAAGGAGATCTGTGGAGGAGGAGTAGGCGGACAGAGCGGAAACATCGTCGAGGAAGTAGAGACCGCCACTCTCAGTCCCAGTAGCAATCGTCCGCTGGGTCCTCGGGTCCTGAAAAGAACAAGTAGTGGGAGTGAATAAGACGGAGCACTGAAGTTGCCGACATAAAGTAGTAACTGATAACAAATTACACGGGAACTTTGGGACATAGAGGGTGTCCTCCAAGCAAAGCGATGGGGTGAGTTGAACGATGCCCGTCCCATGAACCGGGGACGGTGAACCATCCGCCACACGAACCGGGGGTAAGCGGTCATGTGTCTCAAGACGGGAGAAGCAATGAGGGTTGCCCGTCATATGATTGGTAGCACCGGAGTCAATCAGCCATTTACCTTGGGTAATGACGTGAGCACTGCCTGACGTCGTGGCCACAGAGGCAGAGGGCCGAGAAGAGGCGGAGGCCGAAGAAGGAGCATCACCAGAAGGGCGAAGATGAGGATGTTTCTGCCAGCAGCGGTCAACAGAATGGCCGGTACGACCACAGTGAGAGCAGAGGAACCGGGATGAACCCCGTCCGCCGGAGTGGCCGCGGCTACCAGGGCCCCCCCTCTGAGCTTGGTGAGCAAAGGAGTCCTGGGAAGGGGGGAGGCCAACAGAGGCCGCTGGAGGAGCGAAGTAACAGCGGTAATGCGAGCCGCAGTGGCATCCAAAGTAGGAGATTCCGCCTCACCCAAGATCTGCTGGCGGATCATATCATAAGAATCGGGAAGACGAAGAAGATAACAAACAACCAGGAGTTCCTGGAAGTGTTTGTGCTGGTCGGCCAAGTCCGCGGAGAAGGGGCGATTCTGGAGGATTTCAACACCAAGAGCCTGAACCTACTGATAGGCCGCAGCAGGAGACATGGAAGGGCGGGCGAAGAGGTCCGCATAGAGAGTGTAAATGCGGGACGTCTGGCCCCCCTTCGAATAGAGAGCAGCGAGGTGAAGCCAGGCGGCCTTGACCGTCTCATCATGGCGAATGACGGGAAGGCACTTATCAGAAAGGCTGTTGGCCAGCCAGGTGCGGACAAGAGCATCACTCGCATCCCAGTCATCAAACTCAGGAGAGGTACGAGGAGGAGGGTCATCGGTGAGGTGATGACGCTTGCGTTGAGAGTGAAGGAGAAAAGTGAAAGAAACGCTCCAATCGGGATAGTTGGAGCCCACAAGCTTAGAAAGGGTGCCAATGTTGCCCGAAGGAGGAGGAGGAGAAGGAGCTGCAGGAGTAGTGGTGAGACCGAAAGTAGTCATAGAAACCAGCAAGAAACCGCAGCGGATAAAAAAGGAAGAAGCCGCGCGAACACAAGCGGCTAGAAAGCAGTCAAAGGCACAGCGGGGAAGAGGTCGCGCGGACTGAAAAGGTCGAGCGAACAGAAGAGAAGAGGAGGCAAAAAGCAGCGACTAGAACAAGTCGCAGACCGGGCGAACAGAAACAGGCCGCAACGACTAGGAAGTCGGAGAGGCAAGAAAGAAGCAGGAGCGTGGCGACAACGAAACAGCTCGCGGCGACGAATAGCAGAAGGAGAAGAGAACCAAGGAGAAGCAAGTCGCGCGAACAGGGCAGCGGACAGAAACAAGTCGCGCGAACAGGCAGCGAACAGAAGAAAAGGCAAGCCGCGAGACAGGTCGCGGAAAGCGGAAACAAGCCGCGAGAAGCAGAGAGCGCACACAATCAGGAGGAAACGACCGTGTCCTCTGATACCATGTAGAAAGTAGCGAATAAGAAAGAACAAATGGATAGACTTTTGAATAATTGAAATTTTATTATCAAAAAAAGATATCATTTACAAAGGTATGACCTCCCTTATATAGAATGGAGGAGATATGAGAGAGAGTATACAAACAATGTGGGACTAAACATTTACAGTACTGAGCGGCTAGAAATAAGGGAGACCGCACAGGCCGCGCGGTTAGACAGATGGGTTAACTGCTCGGTAACTCCAGCAGGATAGAACAGGCCGTAATGGGCGACCGATAGACCGCCCGGTCTCCAGGCTCCAGAGTGAGACCGCCAGACCGCTCGGTCAACAAACCGCTGGATCAGACCGCAAGGCCGCCCGGTCTAATACTTCAACAAAGACTAAATCTAGACATTTAGAACATTTATAAATCCCTAGGTTTACACGCACTGGAAAAACAAAACTTCCAATACAACAATCATGGCCGCAACCTCCCTCTGATACCATTGTTGGGTTTCTCTATGAGGATGGCACAACGCTTGTGCACGCAGCGGAAGAACAAAACATCAAGAAAACCCAAAAGAGATGGGATCGGGCCATGGTAGTTGAATCAAGAAGTTAACATACAACTAGGCAAAATTACCTCGGTGGCGTTGAGTCACAACTCAACGGAGATGCTCCAAACTTCGTCTTCTTGCTAGTGGCGAGTTCTACGTGGAATAATATCCACGTCTCTGCAGAAATCCACACGAGCGGGAGAACGCCGAGTTTTCCGTCGCACGGATAATCAGGAAGGATGATGACCACACCTTACTATTCCACGGACTGCTAGGTCCGCGCCAGGAAAAGCAACACCAGCGACGATCGCCGGAGGGGAGGCGGTCGACGGAGCGAGCACGGCGGCGGCGGAACACTTCCGTCGGCGGCGGGATTCGGGATCGGCGGAACGAACGGAAAGGCGGAACGCTTCCGTCGCGGGATTCGGTTCGATCAGCTGCCAGAGAGAATACCCGAAAACCCTAAGTGTGTATTTATACCAAATGCATAAATAGACTTAGGAATATCGCTATCCGCAGACCACCCAAAAAATAGGGTCCCAGAACCGGCGAGTATCAGTCGGCGAGAATCGGCGAGATTCGGAGTACAAAACTCGACGATTCTCGTCGATCGTCGAGCCGCTGTCGACGACTCTCGACGATTCTCGTCGATCGTCGAGCCGCGGTCGACGACTCTCGACGATTCTCGTCGATCGTCGAGCCGCGGTCGACGACTCTCGACGATTCTCGTCGATCGTCGAGCTGCGGTCGACGACTCTCGACGATACTCGTCGAACTCTTTAAGGCAACATTTGCCCAAAAACTCCATTCAGTTCGGTGATTGGTAACTTTTACCAACACAGTCAATCATCCAACTTCTCCACATCTCTTATGTGCGACCCTGCAGGCTCATATCGCATTGGCTGTGAGATTACATGTTTGATCACTTCTAGATCACAATGGTAACTCCAACAGCTGGAAGAAGCATCCTCATCTTCGACCATCTGGGGACGCTTCCACTTCCTCTTCGAAGCTGTCCGCCTCGGTGGTCACGTCTTCAGGTAACGCCGACGTCGATACTCAAGGTAAATGGCTGATCGACTCTGGGGCTACCAATCATATGACCTACATTCCGCAATGTTTTTCTCTCCTAGAACAACATGATCGGTTGCCCCAGTCTTTATTGCGGATGGCTCTCCCTCACCGGTCAATGGAACAGGAGTGTTTCAATTCACTCCATCTCTTCGCTTGACGGACACCCTCTACGTGCCCAAGATCCCTTGTAATTTGTTATCTATTACTTCTCTTTGCAAGCAACTACAATACTCCTTCATATTCACTTCTACTATTTGTTCTTTTCAGGATCTAGACTCCCAACAGATGATTGCTACTGGGACTGAGAGCGGCGGCCTCTACTTCCTCGATAGCATTTCTGCAATGTCCGCCTTCTCCTCCTCTTCTACTGATCTTCTCCAGTGGCACCTTCGTCTTGGTCATGCTCCTCCATGCCTTTTTTGTCAGCTTCTGCCACATCTTCCTCAACAGAGTCCTCCTCTCAACTGTAATGTGTGTTAGCTTGGCAAGCATCACCGTTGTTGAAACCGATAAATCGGTCTCTGTGGAGTTCGGGGTCCCTAGAAAGGGGTGGCCTCACACTTACTGCACTCAGGGGGGTGTCACGGTCCAAAGGACCAGGAAATTAGGAACAGACCATCGGCTCTAGCATGGAGGTCTCACCCCTCACCCGGAAGACCTTTGAGGTCTCCCCATCCCTAGTCAATGCTTGAGTTAGGTGTCTTGGAGGAAGAAAGCAGAGGGATTTAAGTGGCTAAGAAGCAATGCTCTCCAAGGCACCCTCAAAGGTCTATTTATAGTTTTCTGGGAATGGTCTGCAAATAACCAGTCTCCGCTGCCCCAAAAATTACCGAAATGCCCTCAGGTTGGCCTGCCAACAGCCAAATCCCGCTGTTCTAAGCATCTAATCGCAGTCCACCAGGGGCAGACCCTCAAGTCAGGCGTGAAGTCCAAGCCGGGCAAGTAGGCGGCCTAGCAAGCTGGGGCGTCCTGGCGAGCTAGGGCGGCTAGGCGAGCTGGAGAGTCCTACGAGCTGGGGCGGCCTGCGAGCTGGGGCGGCTAGGCGAGCTGGGGCGGCTAGGAGAGCTAGGGCGGCTAGGCGAGCTGGGGCGGCCTGCGTGCTGGCGCGGCTTGCGAGCTTGGGCAGCCTGCGAGCTGGGGAGGCTAGGCGAGCTGGGGCGGCTAGGCGAGCTGGGGCGGCCTGCGAGCTGGGGCGGCCTGCGAGCTGGGGCGGCCTGCTAGCTGGGGCGGCTATGCGAGCTGGGGCGTCCTGCGAGCTGGGGCGGCCTGCGAGCTGGGACGGCCTGCGAGCTGGGGCGGCTAGGCGAGCTGGGGCGGCCTGCGAGCTGGGGCGGCTAGGCGAGATGTGGCGGCCTGCGAGCTGGGGCGGCTAGGCGAGCTGGGGCGGCCTGCTAGCTGGGATGGCTAGGCGAGCTGGGACAGCTAGTCGAGCTGGGCATCCTGCGAGCTGAGGCAGCCTGATAGCTGGGACGGCTAGGCGAGCTAGGGCGGCCTGAGAGCTGGGGCGGCCTGCGAGCTGGGGCCGCTAGTCGAGCTGGGGAGGTTAGGCGAGTTGGGCGGCCTGGCCAGGACCCTCGAGTCGGCCTCTCGTCGCAACTACTGTAACATCTCTCAAACAACTAGACCCCTAGGAGTGGTTTTGTCATGACTAGGTCATGACAAAACCCAAGTAAGCCCAAGAAAGCCAAGTAAACCTAGGGATGTAGGTGAGACCACTATAATCTGCAAATAGTAGATTTATAAATCCTTGGTCAAGAGGATCATGGGTCTTCACCAAGACTTCAAGACCCCATCATGGCCTCACCAATCCATTGTAAGGTTCACTTGAACATTAAGGGCCCATGAAAGGTTGTCAAGTGGTTGGGTTGACCAAGGTCAACTCTATCCCTAAATGGGTCAAGCTAGCCTACTTAGGGTCAATTGGCCAACCCCTAGCCCGGTGGACACTGCCCATGCCCTACTAACCCTAAGGTGGGGTCAATGGGTCATTAGGGACCCATTGGGGACAATCTTTGAGGCTAAGTTGACATAAGTCAACTCTAGCCCCAAAATGGTCAAAGTGCCCTTACCAATGGCAGGTGGCCCCCAAAGTGCCAAGTCAACCCTACCCATCCCTACCTAGACCCTAGGGGTGCCCAATAGGTCACCAAAGACCCAATGATGGTAACAGAAAAGGTCAATTTGACCTAGGTCAACCCTAGTCAAGATTAAGTCAAACCTAGCTCAAATGGGCTAACCCAAGCTCAAGCCGTCCTTCCTTTTTGGGCTAGCCTTAATATCATGAAAATTGTGAATGAGTGGGATGCCAATAGGCTGAAGAAGTCAGCATAGTCAACCTAGATGACTAGGAGAGAGAAAAACTCAACCTCATTTTAATGGAGGAGAGAGAGAAAGGTGAAAGGGTGTCATTCATGGCCAAGGAGGCCAAAGGCCACTCCTCATTGGCTGACCCAATACCACATTCACTTCAGGAAGACCAGGGGGCTAGTTTGGAGGTTGTCCATGGCCGGAACAGTGCACCATGCCATGGCTGAAAAGAATACCTTCAATGGCCATTAATGGCCATTGAAGCTTTGGACCTTCCCTCCCCTTCTAAATGACTGGATTCAACTCCTCTGGCGAAGAGCAGTAATTTCCAGCCGTTTACCGGTTGGATTGAGCCCTGGTTCAGCCCCCTCTACCATGGCCGAACCTAGCCATTAATGGCCTTAATGGCCATTGATGATCCAGCCCCTCCTCTCCCCATCTGAGGCTTTAAACACCATCAGTGGGTCGAGGGAAGCTTTTCCTAATCCTTACCTCAATAAATCGAGCCTCCCCATTGTGCAGTTGCAGAAACCGAGCGGTGCCACCTTCAGAAATGGCATTCCGGCGATCTTCTCGGCTTTAGGCCTCCGGCAAGGTCCTCCTCCTCTCCTTGTCTCATGGATAGATCATAGCAACGTTTAGGTTCAAGGTTCGGGCTCAATAGAGCCCGAACCAATTCCTTGTTTCCATGGTTTTGGGCCAAAAATTTACTTGGTAGAACCGCCGGAATCTGTCTCTCCGGCGGCTGTGCCGCCGCCTGGCGACAGCCACCACCTCAATGGATGTGGTTATGGAGGTGGCCGGCCGGGGAAGTGGCTGGATTGCCGGCGGCAGCGTTTGGAAGGAGCTCCAGGTGGGATGAATCCAGGCCGTCGGCTGGAGCTTGAAGATGACGGGATGTCGTCCAAGGCGCGCCAAGATTCGTGTCATATTAGACTTTAAACTATATGATATAAATTCTGATTATTTAATTATGTCACACATTTTATATTTTATGGTTTTAATTTTTAAAAATACTTAGGTGCTATTCATAAAATATGGTCAACATAAACATTGTAGCCTGGAGAGTCTAGTATACAACAAAATTGATTTGAACCCATTTGGTTGTCTGGTTTGACTAGGGCACCCATTTTGGTGGGACCTATACCTAGGGCTATCCTGAGATTAAAAAGGGTGGCCACTCTTCATCCCTTGTCCAAATAAGCTGAATTTTGGGTAGGGGGTCACCCTTAACCATGCCTAGGGTCTATCCAAAAATGAGAATTTTTGGAGATACTTTGGCTATAGTTTTATCTTTTATTTAATAATATTAGGGTAATTTAATTAGGTGGTCTAATTACCTCCAAACCCTCCCAAATTTTGGTGAGTGGTCCCTGGCCTCATAATATGCCTCTATATAAATTTTCACCCCATTTGGATGTGTTTTGGATAGGAAATGAACTAACTCTAATTTTACCTTAATGAGGGGCTCTTAAGTGAAAAGTGCACTTTGAGGTTGAGTGGTCAATTCACCTCAACAGAGGTTGGGATTTTGACCACTGACTGGAAATGACCTTTAAGACCCTTAAAGGGATTATGGGGTGGTCTAAGGTAGCTTTGCCCTAGGATACAAACTCACACCCTAAGGAGGGGCTTTTGAGTGTTGTGAAGGGCATGGGGTCAAACACCCTTGAGTCATCTTGCAACTTGGTAGAAATGGTGCTAGGGTATCCAAAGCCCTCTGGTATGAGTTCTAGGGGATTTGGAGATGGAGGAACCTCTCAAATCTCTAACCCTAGTTTAGGGCATATCCACCTTTAGTGAAGAATAAGTCACCAAAACTTACTAAAAAGGTGTGAAACCTAGGTAGCATGGATTTTAACTTAGTTAGGACCTCTGGTAAATTTATTGGAATTTTAAGAGTAATACTACTAGCACCCCCTTTGATATACATGATGTGGCCCAATTTGGTATTTTATTTATTATGATCACACTATTCATTCTAGACTCATGAAACTTAGGCAGGAGATGTCTTAAGGCATTATGGTTGTCCCTGAAGTTTGTTATAAATTTTAGTTGAAAAACTTTAGTGTTTCCTTCACAAGCTTAAAAAGGGCATTTATGGTCAATAAATTATTTAGAGATATTTACTTGTTGAAAAATTGTGAAATTGGGGCTCTGATGGTTTTTAGGTCAATATTCACTTGGAGAAATTAATTCATTATTTTTTTAGATGATTATTGGCAATATATACTTTACAAACCCATAATTTTGGGAATTAGATGTAAAATTTGTTTAGAGCTTAATTCCTGCTGGAAAATTGTGAGACACTGGATTTTATGTTAATTAGCCATATTGAATTTATCATAAATTTTGTAGAGCAATTGCTTGTCTAAAATGGGTACTTCATTTTCAAATTTGGATTTTTGGTTTACTAGAATAAATAAATAAATTATCTGATAAATCAGAAAAATTATGAATTTCTGGGTTTAGGCTAAAAATGTCATTATAGCCCTCCAATAATTACTATAAGGGTATTGGGTGATTATTTGGTGTACCTCACCTTATACACTTCATATAGCTTAAGTTGGTCTGCATTTAGTAAAATCGCCGATGTTCTCTGGGAGTAAGAATTGGGGCACATAAGTTTGGGTTATAAGTTTGCTAATTTGGATGAATGATAAATATTTCGTCATTGGAAGTTGGGATTAGTGAGGGGTTGGAATGGCTAGTGTCCGATGGTGCTCGGGATCGGCGAAAGATCGTCCTTCCCGTAGGGAGGAAGTGTTTAATGCACTAGGGATAGATTCAGTAAAATTAATAAAGGGTTGGGAAATCGGGTAGCAACCAATAATAGTAAGTGCCTTGCGAAAGGGAGGTTTGGGTGTAATCTCATCGTAGTTCCTAGTGCCTTCGAGAGCCCTTCACGGGGTATACCTTGGGCAGTCCTGAGCTAACCTAAATAGTAGGTAAAACTGAAATGCAAGAGTAAGTAGAAATAATCTAGGGTTGCACTCTCACTCCCTGGTGTTGTGGGGGGGGGGGGTAGGTTGGGTCACTCGGGCAGTAGGCTCGGTGGATTTGGTGGTGTGCAGCTTGGCCCGACGAGCTTTGGCTCGGTTGTTCTTTGTGATGGGTAGGTTGGCCCGGCGAGCTTTAGCTCGGTGTTGATACATAAAATGGCATGTGCATAAAGTAAAGGTGGTGGGTCTTCGGTATTGGAGTGTCGATGCACCGACGCCAATACGTTGACTCAGCAAGTGTGGTTTAGCACTTGGCCAAGTAAAGTCCAGTGCGCCAGCCGGCAAGAGTGCGCAAGAGCTCCGCTTAGTGCACCAGCATTAAGGCGTACGATAGGTCTGACTGGTAGTGCAATTACTGGTTTAGATGTGGGCGAGGCCCAACCCACCGCTTCCGTTTGCCACTACAGAGGTATCCTGGGAGGTTCGGCTCCAGAAAGGGGAAACTAAAGGTCTGTGTACACAGAGTTGAGTGGGTGTATTGCACTTGCATGTTCACAGCATGGCATAATTGTATTTCATAGCATAATCATTGCATTCAACCCTAGGGGTGCAAGTTGAGTTGAGCCGGCTCGAAAGCTCGATGAGCCGGCTCGAAAAAAGCTCGACTCGAGCTCGAGCCTGTCGAGCTCGAGCTCGAGCTCGACGAGCTCGAGCTCGATTACGAGCTCGAGCTCGAGCTCATCTAATATTGTTCATGAGCTCGCGAGCCGGCTCGCGAGCTTTTTATTGATACATTTTTAAAAAAAAATAAAAAAAAATAAGAAAAAATAAGAAAATAAAGCTCATGAGCTAAAAAGCTCGCGAGCAGCTCGAGCTCGAGCTCGAAACTCGAGCTCGAGCTCGAAAAATTGGTCTTGAGCTCGAGCTCGAGCTGAGAAAAATGAGCTCGTCGAGCTCGAGCTCGAGCTCGAAATCAAAAGCTCGAGCTCGAGCTCGAGCTTGGAAATTTTGGCAAGCTCGACTCGAGCTCGACTCGTTTGCACCCCTATTCAACCCTGACACCTATTGTATAAAGTGGTATGAGACGCTTTATACAATAGGCCCTACAAAACGACCTCTTGGTTTATAAGTCGTGCGAGCGTGCTTATAAGCTAAGGTTTTATTCGGTAAAATTATATATATCTGTACTTGATAGAAAACCGACACCCTATCATATAAATTGGTATGAGACATTTAATATGATAGGAGCTCTGCAAAAGATCCCTTGCCTATATATTTCCGTATAAGTTAAGGTTACCTCTTGTTCAGTTTTTCATTCTTATATTACTGCTAGATTAGTTCTGCCGCCATCTGTTTACTTGTTACTCTCTACCTTCTTGTCCTCTCCTTTCCTCCTCCCCGCTCGGTGCCTAGGAGCCATGGGGGAAGGGGCGGGGGATGATAGGACTAAGTCTTTTAGACTAACGGTTTTCGAACCACATCATTTTAGGGGACCGTGGAGCCCAGCATGGAGTTGCAGCCCCGCAGGTCGGCACGCTTGGAGATGGGGCAGTCTAGCACCGGAGTTCAGACATCAGGGACAGTGAGTCTTGACCGCCAGTAGATATATTTATTTTGCTTCCGCGTTGAGTGACATGTCGTGAGGATTTGATGTACTGGGCATGAGCCCAAGACTTAGTGTCTTTATTACTTCTGTGGACACTCCCTTCGTTGAGCTTATTTACTATTTATATGTGATTTTTCTGTGGACTTATCTTTTGTTACATTGCTACGACTGTGATCGATTTGGCCGGCAGGATCAGCGATTTATGGTGATGACCTTCCCGGGTGCGAAGCTGTCACCGCAAAGTGGCGGTTCTGGGCCTAAGACCCCGGTGTTTTAAAAAAAAGGGGGTCTTACAAGTGGTATCAGAGCAAGCCTCAATCGAAAAGTAGCAGTCCACAACCCCTGGGTCACCCCCGTGCGAGTTTAGTTTGGGGACAAAGTAAGCAGCAGAAGCAGTGGTGTGCCCATATGAGGGATCACATGTAAATTATCCACTTTAGTTAGGTTTGAGTCGATTGCCTACTAATGAAGTTTGTTTCGCAGCCCCCAGCTCATCCTATGTCATACGGAGGAGCCCAGCAGACTCCGGATGTTGCACCACCTCCCCCGGTCCCCACTCCATTCCTACAGTCAGAGATGGGACAGACTCTGACATCAATCTTGGAGGCTTTTAGGGCTCAACAGGTTCCGGCTCCACAGCCAAACACGGGGGCCAACTGGCTGAGCATTTTCTGAGGACTTGCTCCCCCATCCTACTTGGGGACAGAGTCGGTCGTTCGGACGGAGGAGTGGCTGGACATTATGTATGAGATGCTGACCGGGATCTGGTGCCCGTGGGAGGAGAGAGTGACCTTGGTCGTCTCTTTCCTGGAGTCACATGCCAAGATATGGTGGAAGACTTCGCTGGATACGACGTTTGCTGACAGAGAGGTTGCTGAGATAGCTTGGGGGGAGTTCAGGGACGCACTGTTGGAGCATTTTGTTCCGCAGTCGGCCAGAGACGAGCTAGAGGATAGATTTCTACAGTTGAGACAGGGTAGCAAGACAATGGTGGAATATCATCGGGAGTTCAACCACCTAGCCCGATTTGCAGATTCTTACCAGTTGGATGGGGCAGGCTATACGAAGAGGCTCTATAAGGGCCTGCGAGAGGATCTGAGGGAAGCTCTGTTGTTCGTGTCCGACGGGCCTATTCCTCGGATATTGGAGATGGCGAAAAGGATCGAGGCGGATTGGCATACTACCCGAGGCCGGAAGCGGCCAATTGAGGACCAGGGCCGGGGGGGGGGGCCGAAATGATCAACGGCGGGGGCGCATCACAGACGGAAGAAGAGCAGAAGATCAGCCTCGTCAGGAGGTGAGACAGGAGCAGAGGGAACCAGTGGTAGTGGCCCCTCGACCACCCCAGATGCGGGAGGAGCAGAGACCCGGGGGTATGACATATCCCCCGCCAGAGTGCTTCAACTATCACCAGGTGGGGAACATCCGGAGGAACTGCCCCATGAGGGGGCACCACCACCAGCACCTCTGGCTATCCTGCCAGCTCAGTATTTTGGAGGCCGAGGACATGGCCGAGGTCATGGATACCAGGGCAGAGATCACAGGCAGGAAAGGGAGCAAGTATATGCACTGGATCTGACTCAACAACGGAATCCGGAACAAGTGATCACAGGTACGCCAGTTAAATTCAAGTTTTCTCTTTCCTAAATATTAGAGTTATGGATATAGAAATGCTAAACTAGGAAAGAAAACCACAATTAGATTTCTAAGACTTTAAACCACCCCAGGCATAGTCTTCATCAGCGGCAAGCCCGCCTACACACTATTCGATACGGGTGTTTCACACTCTTTCGTGTTAGAAGCCTTCGTGGAAGGGTTGGACAGAAGTCCCTCCTTTAGTAGGCCAATCATCCACTACCCAAATCTCTGATGAGCCAGTCCTAAATCATACCAAAGCACTCCTGGATGCTCAGATAATAACCCTCAAAGAGTATGTTGACCACTCAGTTGCCAAGCTAAGGGATGAATTGTTAAGTGAAGTCAAGGAATGTAAAGAAGAAACCTCTCACTTAAATAAACAGGTCACAACCTGGTTTGATATGGCTGGAACAGCTGGCATAAAGCTGACCAGCCTCATGAAATCCATGGAATCAAGCCACAAATTCTCTGCAACTGACATGGGATATGTCAAAAACTTTGTGAGAACAATTGATGAGGTGATCAGGGGTGCAACAGATCATATAAATCAGCATGTCACCAATGTTTCTCTCCACTCTATGGAGCAGGCAATACTTCTGAAAAATGGGCTGATCACGGACAATGAGAGAATACTTCAATCTACATCAAGCAGAAATGAAGCTAACACCTCCTTACTACAAATAGTTATCCTTGAAGAAGGCAGAAAGGGGGAGAGCAGCCATGCTAAGATAGCAAGACTCATTGAAGACCAAGCATTCAATATAATTCAAGGCACTAGGGTGGCACTGCACCTGCCCCTACTGGATAAAAAGAGGCCAGAGGATCTGGACTTCCCAGCACAAGCTAGAGTTACACAGGATGCACAACTTGCTGCCAGAAGAAAAATGGAAGGAACTCAGATGGCTGAAGAGTTCATGGCCAAGATGAGAGATGAGAACAAAGATGATCCATATTATGAACATCTAAGTAATGTCTCTGAATCCATCATCATAAATGCTTGGGTAAGTCATGGACAAGTCTTAAAAAAATATTGATAGTGTATATCCCTCAGAGGAATGGATAAAGCATCTAGAAAGGAATTCCCTAAGAGAACGAGTGTTCAAAGAAAATCTGGTAAGGAAGAGCAACCCTAAGAAAATACCTTCCAGATATATTCCAAAGTCATTCCTTTACTTCAAAAGGCAGAAGAACAAAGCTGAAAACTTGAAGAAGACTGCTGCAACCAAGGATGCTGATGCAAGCTCATCAAAGAATAGCTGATATAGGGTTTAGGGTCAGGCTTCTTTAAAATATTTTACCAATTATAATGTATATCAACAGTGTAAAAACTTCAAATCTCTATCAATGAAATTAATTTGAGTTGGCTCTGACTATATTGATGTGATAATGTTTAATAAATATGTTATTCTTTGATATACATCTTATGATCACAAGTTTAGCCTACTGTTGTTTAACTATAGCTCTCTAAAATTAGTTAATGATTAGGAATATCTTAATCATAATGTTTACCTTGTCAATGATTGAAAATTCACCTGTATTATTTTCATTCAATCACAGTGTTAAGTCATCTCATCTAGGGGAAGTTATCTTGTACTAGGATAACTAGTTGTCATGATAAAGTCTCATCAGGCCTATCATGATATTTTTTGTGTTGATGCACCTTAGCATGGATGGATGTTCTGCTTTCTTCAAATAGGGAGAGATTGTTGGGAATTGTGCCCAACAATATTCCTTAGGATTTGAAGAGGCATCACCAATCATGCTAAGTGGCATATTGTATTTGATGTGTGGTTGAGTTCATGCATGCAGGAAGTCCATGATTGGACAGGTCAGCAAAAAGAATATGTTGGAGAATTCAAATTTTGTCAAGCTCAGTTCAAAGTGTGGGTCTCAGATTTTGTCGAGCTCAACTTGCAGTTCGTCGAGCTCAGCTCACAGATCATCGAGCTCAGCTCACTATTCCTTGAGCTAAACTCTGGAGCTTGGAATTCAAATTTTGTCGAGCTCAGCTCACAGTTCGTCGAGCTCAGCTCACAGTTCGTCGAGCTCAGCTCACAGATCGTCGAGCTCAGCTCACCATTCCTTGAGCTAAACTCAAGAGCTTAGGATTCAAGTTTCGTCGAGCTCAGCTCACAGTTCATCGAGCTCAGCTCACAGATCGTCGAGCTCAACTCCCCACTCATTGAGCTAAATTCAAAAACTTGAGGTTCAGAATTCATCGATCTCAGCCCACAGATCGTCGAACACAATTCAACATTCGTCGACCTAAAGTCAAACAAATTGACTAAAGCAAAACTGTTGAGATAGCTGAGACAGCTGAGAAGCATGTCTCAGCATAACTACTGGGAAGAAACAGCTGAGACAGAAGACATTCTCGGCTGAGAAAAAGAAAGCGCTGAGACCGCTGAGAAGAAATCGCTGAGACAGAAGGTAGCCTCAGCTGAGAAGAAGAAAGCGCTGAGACCACTGAGAAGAAACTACTGAGACAAAAAACAGTCTCAGCTAAGAAGAAGAAAGCATTGAGATCGCTGAGAAGGAAGCGCTGAGACAGGAGATAGTCTTAGCTATTAAAGAATAAATCGTTGAGACATTTGAGAAAGAACTGCTGAGACGAAGCCAATAAAAATTCACAAGTCCAGAAGCACTGAGAGCCAAGACAGATAACGTTGAGTGGCTTAACATCACTCAACGCTTATTGAAGATTTGGAAATTTTTCTAAGTCCAGAATATGATGATCGCTGCTGACGTCACCAAGAAGTCAACAAAGTCAAATTACGTGAAGTCGTTGCGGGAAAGCTGCGGGAGCGCCGAAAGCTGCTTTGTCCTTTTTTGAGGGAGGTGGCGCTCACCAATCCTTGGCTGGGCCCACTCCATAATTGTGTCGTTGATTCAAATCAACATATATAAAAAGAATAAAGAAAAGGATTAGGGTTAACGAAACAGAGAACAAATGCAGAACATACAAGAAAAACAAGAGGCAGCTGGACTTCATCTTCTCCGATAAGCTTGAAAGCAAAAGTCCAGCAGAGTTAGCCAGAAGACAAAGAAAGAAAGCTGAAGCTCTTCAAGTTCAACAAGATAGTTCTCTCTAGAATAAGGCTACTGATTCATCTATTCAGCAAGGAGATAGCTGTGTGAACGGCCATCAACCTTCAACAACAGATTGTTGCTTACCTATGCAGCAAAGAAGTTACTTGTAGAAGAACACTCATTCCTTCTACATCAAGTGGGTTGGACTGATATCTGCTCAATCCAGCAAGGTTGGCTCAGAGATTTATCTCTGAGTCAGTTGTCTTAAATTTATTTCATCATGTATAAACTAATATATGATTCAGTTTATCTGAATCTGAGTTGTATGGCCTTTTGGCCCGAGCTATAGGTGACTAATTAGTCAATGAGGTAGGTGCCCTGTTGGGGCACTGAGGTAGGATCCAAGTGTGGATCTGAGAGTAGGGTTGTCCTCCCAGCCTGAGTAGTAGGCCTTAGTGATAAGGCTGAGGTAGGTGACTGGTAAGTCACTGAGTTATATGTGACAAGTGTATCACTGAGTTGTAGGCCTTGGAGGAGGCTGAGCTGTAGGTGCTTGGAAGGGCACTGAGGTTGGTACCTGGAAGGGTACTGAGTTATAGGAGTGCTGTAGAACTCTGAGAGTAGGGCTATGTGACTGAAGTTGTAGGGCAGAGAAGCCTGAGCTGTAGGCCTTAGAAATAAGGCTGAGGTAGGTGGTTAGTGGACCACTGAGCTGTAGGTGCACTACAGGGCTCTGAGTTAGGAACCTCTGTGGTTCTGAGGTAGGGTTCTGAAGAGAACCTGAGTGTAAGGCTGAGGGCCTGAGGTGTAAGCTTTGAGGAGCATAGTGGTGGAGTTTGTGCCTAGTCCAACAAATCAGTTGGATAGGTGGGAGGGAAAGTGGATGTACCCAATTGGGAAACCACTATAAATACCTGTGTGATGTGCTATGTTGCTTGTTCTTTTCTTATATTGCAGGTGCTAAGGACATGCTCTAGAACACTTAGTTAGAAAACATCAAAAAGACTTACAAGATTTCAAAGACCTATTCACCCCCCCCCCCTCCAGGTGATTAGCTAACCTTAAGTAAATAACTTTCAGGGATCGCCGAAGAAGTCGTGCTCTGGAGGACAACGAGCTTTGGGATCACTGAAGAAGTCGGGCGGGCTCTGGGATTACTGAAGAAATCGGGCTCTGCAATCGCTAAAGCAGACGGGCTTTGCGATCACTGAAGAAGACGAGGACTATACGAAGGAGACGACACAGATCATAGAAGATGACACAAGTTTCTGCGGCGCTAGAGAAGACGACACGAATCAGAATTGAGAGGAGGGAGAGAGCGACCAAAACCCTAGATTGCCTCTGATTCCATGATAGAAGAATAATGAATCCAATTAATCTTATTCATAAGAGGTAAGGAATACACACACACACAAGTACATGAGAGGGTGTTCACAACACCCATGGTGAGCATAAGACAACTCTGCTACACAGTAGATACACTATATCTAACACTAACATCTACGTGTAATTTAAGTTAATCTTATCACTAATAGATGTCAATTCAGTCATTCAGTTAATACAATTGCTCCTTAATTTATGATTTTCTAATTTTTCCTACAAATTCATGTTAGCTTTACATTCTTGGCAAGCTCAATTTAAATAAACAAAAAAAAAATACAGTTCAACACTCAAATTTGTATAACATTACTTATCTAGAAGGAAAAAAGATAAAACAGAGCTCCCAAAGCAACTAATGGTGGAACAAGCTCCAATGAACATTAGTATGACACATAATGTAAAAGGACCAGTGTAACTTACCATGTCCTGCTTGTTAGCAAACACTAGTATGATGATATTGTTTAGCATGAAGGAATCAATGATTATTGCCTGAAGGAAACAAGGTTAAATAAACATATCAATCTTGGAAAAAATACAAATTAGTTGCATTGATAAATATAATGAAGAACTTGTTGATTCTTTATCAAATAAATAGAGTAAATATAGACAAAAACCCGAAGCTCTTCTTTGGCTTGTCCAATTCTTTTCCTGTCAGAAGAATCAACAACATAGATTTACAACCGAAAAAAGAATGTTGGAATTATCAAGTCAATGTCGGTCTATTAGAGTCTTTAGGAGTGAGTGAGTTTAATCCCATATCTTGTGGCAGCAGTTATGAGTCTTATTGTAATCTTATAAATAACCCCTTTGAGGATGAATACGATGCAATCTTGATTTCTCTCCTACATTAACATGGTATCAGAGCAGAAGTCGACTATGAGAATATTTCGTCTCCCTAATTTGTTGGGACTTAAACTTCTCAGCATTTTCTTTAATTTCTGCCTATTTCCCGTCTCTTCAAGCCTGTCCCTTGCGCTAAAAATCCAATCCAACAGCTCTGTTCCTGCTCTCATTGACAGAATCATCGTTTGATTCCATCGACGGGAGCGGTCTTCATTCCCCTCGATGGAGGGAGCGAAATTTGATCCCCTCATCGACGATGACTTCCTACGTTGCTTCCATTGACGGGCCTGACGCTGCTTCTCCTCTGGAGTCTCGTCTTCGATCCCAGTCGCATATCCCGTACATCGTCCGACCAGCCACTTCCTTCGAAGCCGTTCTCAGTGCTCCCAACCAATACTTCGACAACGATCTGACTGCTCTTCCGCTGACTTGGCGTCGACCGAGCCATCCGACGATTGGGGCATTGGGATTTGCCCCTACCAGAACTACATGGACCTTCGTTCGCTTGTCTCTCTGTTGCTGTCCATCGAACTTCTATTTTGTCAGCTCCTTGTCAACTGCGATGTTATCCTCTGATGATCCCGTGGACGATGCTATGCTCCAACCGCCTCCTGCAGCTACTCCTGATGCCTCTCCCTCATTTTTTTTGAAGATTCCAATGGATTCCTGCAGCCTCACGCGCTTCGGGGTTGCTGATCTCGCGCTGTAGTTGCTATTTTTATGTTGTTTTCTTGGTCGTTTTATGTGGGGTGCAATTGTTTGTTTTTTGTATTTGCTTTCTGTTATTGTTAAGCATATATGCACGTTCTTTCCACGTGAGGGGAAGTCTTTGGGATGAAGGTGACTCAGATGATCTTTTTTGACCTTTACTTTGTTCCACACGACCTCTTGCTTTTTTGGTTAACGTCTCCCCAGTTTGTATTTCGATTGGTCATGTGTTGGTGCATGATTGTGTTGGTTGTTCTAATCTCAATGGGTTATGTCGCGTGGGAATGTGTTATGCGGGATTGTGTTGTGTGGGACCGCCATTTGTGCAGAGTATCCCCGATGGATTATACTCGATTGCTCGGTTGATGATTTGCTCCATAAATTTCATTCTCTTTCGCATGTTGTGTGTGTAAGTGATGTTGGTTGACTGATTTTCCAGCGAGTCCACGTCGTGTGTGGGTCAGCGTCATGTGTGGCTCTGTCCTAAACTTGATTCCCCGATTTGGAATTTCCCTCGGTGACTCATCTGTTATTTTATTCCGCATCGCCTACCTTCATTGCTTCAGGGTGAGTGTTGGAATTATAGAATCAATGTCGGTCTATTAGTCTTTAGGAGTGAGTGGGTTTAGTCTCACATCTTATGTCAGCAGTTATGAGTCTTGTTGTAATCCTATAAATAACCCATTTGAGGATGAATATGATGTACTCTTGATTTCTCTCCTACTTTAACAAAGTATAATCCTGAAGTTTATCGATGGATAAACATGAAATCTTAAGCATATAGTACCTAACTTATCTAAGGGGTAGAACCTGTCATGGCAAGTATAAACATCTTACATTTTAAGTTGTCCAAGCAAGCATATTTTGACTTGTGTGAATTATACACGCGGAATAGATGCTCTTCTCATGTGACCGAATGTATATGATATAATGGGAACACAAAACACAATTTATAATAAAGTGTACATTGACAACACAAAATATTTCAACAGTAAAAAGAAATAAAAGGCTTCAGGATTGTGATAATAATCTATTTCTTGCACAAAAGATTACGTGTTGTTTGGCGCGGATGATTGAGTGCTTCTCATTAATCCACGCCAAACAAAATCTGATAATAACTATTCCGATCGTAGCTTCGAATTTTTTTGGTACATTTCTCTCACCTATTAATAGGTGCGAGAAATGCAGATCCGGCCGTTGGATATGCTTCTTAGGCTGTGTTTGGCCGGCTTATCGTAGCTTATTTGCTATGGTGAGGTTGGACAAAACATCATTGTCATAGAATGTATGTTTGCTATTACAAATGTTACAAAAAAAGAAACTAGTTTGAGACATAAGATTCTGGTATGACAATGACATTTTTGTTCAACCCCACCAGAACAAATAAGGGCTTGTTTGGGAAGGCTTTTTACCTCCTTTTTGTTTTCTGGAAAACGCTACAACACCTAAGAAACCGTTTGGATTGTCTATTTGTGAAAAAAGTTACTGCGAAAAACTCCAATTTTTTTTTTGAAAAGTCACTTGTCACTTACGATGCGTTTGACGCGGCTTATCGTAACTTATTTGCTCCAATGAGATTGGACAAAAATGCCATTGTCATACCAAAATCTTATGCGCCAAACTAGTTTCTTTTTTTAAAACGGTACTAACATTTGTCATACCAAACATACAATGACGATTTTGTCCAACCTCATCGGAGGAAATAAGTTGCAATAAGTCACGTCAAACGCAACTTTACATTTCAAATTTTCGAAAAGCACTTCCTCATCCTAAAACGTTTATCTCATAAAAAAAGCTCAAACTAGATTTTTTTGCCTAGACGCGATTTTTTTTCGGGCACATTTTTTTGCCTCGAAGCATTTATTCATCAAGGCGCATTTTTCCCCTGTTGTGAATTTTTCGCCCGGGATCGCATTTTTCACCGGGGAGCGACGTTTTTCACCCGAGCTTGTTTTTTTCACCAGAGGGCAGTTTTTTCGCTCATGCACGATTTTTTTTCGCACATGAGCAATTTTATCCCCCGAGAGCGATTTTATCGCCCAGACGTGATTTTATCGCCCGAGCGCGATTTTTTCGCCGGACGTTTTTTTTGCATGAGCTCGTTTTTTCGCATGTGCGTTTTTTTTTCGCTCATACGCGATTTTTTCGTCCGGATGCGTTTTTTTTCACCCAGCGATAATTTTTTGCCCGCCGCATTTTTTTTTGCCCGCGAGCGAATTTGCGCACAGGCACTGTTTTTTCGCCCGGGAGAGAATTTTTCGGCCGGGAGAAAATTTTTTGTCCGAGAGCAATATTTTTCATTGGAGCTGGTTATTTTTGCCCGATGGCTGTTTTTCGCCCGTGCACGGTTTTTTTCATTTGCGCTCGTTTTTTTCGACTGAAAGCGATTTTTTTCGCCTGGGAGCGATGTTTACGCTCGATCGTGTTTTTTTTTCACCTAGAGTGTTTTTTTCGCGGGAACGTATTTTTTTCGTCGGGCGCGATTTTTTGGCCTGGGTGATGTTTTTTTACCAGGTCGCGAGTTTTTTGCACGGACGCGAATTTTTCGCCCGGTAGCGATATTTTTTGTCGGAGCGCATTTTTTTGCCGGAGCACGTATTTTTTCATCCGGTGCAATTTTGTCGCATGAGCGCTATTTTTCTGCCCGGATCCGAATATTTCGCTTCGGGGTGATTTTTTCGCTCGTTCAAGAATTTTTTGCTCAACCACGTATTTTTTCGCTAGGACGCTAATTTTTTTCGCTCGAATGCTTATTTTCGCCTTCGAGCGAAAATATCATGTCCGAACAAAAAATCCGTGTCAGTGCAAAAAATTCGCACCCGGGTGGAAATTTTGCGTCCGACCGAAAAATTCGGCCCCGGCCGAAAAATTCGCTTCCGACCGAAAAATCTTGAGCCAAAAATTCGCGTCCGGGCAAAAATATAGCGCCTGTGCGAAATTATCGCGACAGGGCGAAAATATCGCGTATGGGCGAAAATATCACGCCTGGGCGAAAATATCGCGCCCGGGCGAAAATATCGCGCCCGGGCGAAAATATCGCGCCCGGGCGAAAATATCGCGCCCGGGCGAAAATATCGCGCCCGGGCGAAAATATCGCGACCGGGCGAAAAAATGGCGCCCAAGTGAAAAAACCGCGCCCGGGCGAAAAATTCGTGCCCGGGCGAAAATATGACGTCGTTTCCCCCGGGCGCGCATTTTTGATCCGGTGCTCATTTTCCGCCCGGACGCGCATTTTACGCCTGGACGCTCATTTTCCCGCCGACGGGCATTTTTAATAAAAAAAGTTACCGCTACGGAAATTTGTCAAACAATTTATAGACTGTTTCTTTTTTCTGAAAATCTCTACAAAATGAGTTTACCCAAGCAGATTTCTTTTCCAATATACATTTTTCAGAATTTCATTTTCTTACATTTCTTTTACCACCACTCGTATTCCTTTCTAAAAAAACCCTCCCAAACAGGGCCTAAGTCGGATTAAGCGGTGACAAACGCCGGAGGTGCGCTACTCGAACCTAAAAAAGAGTGTTGTTATAGACACACCAATTTTGGTTATAGGCACACCCAAAAATAGGTTTTATAAACTTAAAACCTAATCTACTCCAGGAATACCCGCACACCGCCCCCTTTTCTCTTTTTTGCAAACTGTAGCCTCCCGCAGCCCTCCGCCTCCCTCTCTTGCCGACACCTTACACCCCACCGCCGGCCACCCATTTCGCCGGAAAAATCAGACATTTGACTGGTACAATACAATATGCCCTTTTACCTGTGAAATGATGATATTTTGGCATCTGTCGAGCTCCGGAGTACACATTCTCAGATCCGGCGTCGATTTTCAGTTATGATCTTGAGTTCCTCGTTCTCTCTCAGAGGGGAGACAACATTGTCTTCAGAGATTGTATGTTTTCTTTCTCTACCTTGTTCTAGGGTTTCTAATTGAGTTGTTGTCGACGTGAATTTCTATTGCCCCGCCTCAAGGATGAACATCCGTGGAACTTCGATGCTGGTTTCATGTTCTTAGATTAAATTACTCGTGGTTTCTTCTTATTTGGATGCATGTATGGGAGTTGTTCTCTACCAACGATGTCATCTGATGGATTGTTCTCTGGCGATCAAAATATACTCTGTGAAATCAATTTAAATAAAGAATTGAAACCAATCAAAAAATATATTGATTATGGAGCCTATTTAGGAAATCATGTGTATTCACCCAGAATTCTAAGTTTTTTTGTTCTGTGGGAAAAACTCATGCAAAAAACAAATGATGTGAAGTCTTCATTAGAAACTTATTTGGAGTGTTCTACCATCAACTTCAGGCAATATCTACTTACTAGTTAAGATTCATAGCAAAATGATTAGAACAACGCGCTCTACATTTGCTAAATCTTGTGAAAGATTATGGTCTTGTTGCACATAAGGGTATCTTGTTATGATAGTGTGTTGCCTACTGGCCTCTTGAAATGCTTGACAAGGTTTAAGCATCCTTGCCTTGTATACTTTATATGCTCTTGGTCATTTTCACTTATTATTATAAGCTTGTTTAAGGTTGGGATCTTGGGTTCTATATGCTACTAGAGCATGATTGAATCATGTTCTCTCCCTCACCCCTATGACCAACATATTTTCCATTTTTGGTTGATTTTCTTGCTCAGCATGATCCTAGATGCGAGTGGATGTGTTGTGTATTTAGTTCCATATTTAGAATCTTATGTTGGTTAATTTATTTTTTGTCCGAACTACTGATATAAATTTCTTGTGTTTTTTTGTCTTAAAATTTCTAATATTACTAGATGATGAAATGATGATAAAAGCTCAAAAGCATGATGAGTTCCCACAAAATGATTTTGTAAGTTGAATTGTGAATTTTAAATGGGAGTTGTTAAGGGCACCGCAGTTTTGGCTAGGTGCACCACACTTTCTCCAAAATTTTCGCGCATTTTAGAAATACGTTTTGCATATGCATTTTTAGGAAAAAGTGTTCAACACGAAAGTTATAGATCTCGACGAGATCTACAACTTTTGTGTTGAACACTTTTCCTAAAAATGCATGTACAATGCGTAATTTGAAAATACGTCCAGTTTTCGCGTCTTTCTAGAAATATATGCTGTACATGTTTTTTTAGCAAAAGTGTTCAACACGAAAGTTGTAGATCTCGCCGAGATCTACAACTTTCGTGTTGAACACTTTCTAAAAAAACATGTACAAGATGTATTTCCAAAAGACGTAAAAAATTATGATAAAAATGTGGTGCACCTATCCAAAACTGTGGTGCCCTTAACAACTAAAATCTGTTTTTGATGTTCAAATATCTAAAATTGGGGTGCATTTATATTTAGTTCGACTTCGACATCTAAAATCCGCATTTGGCGATTTGCCCTAGCAGCAGTTCTTCTCGCCACGGTGCACCGCAGATTTTCCGGATTTCGATTACGGTTTAGTGTCTCCTCCTCCGATCGATCGCGTCGAGGCGTCCTACCAGGTAGCCTCTCCCGATTTCTCTTCCGCTGGTCCTTCCATAGATCTGCTCCCGATTTCGCTTCGGATCGCTCGCTATGTTTTTTTTACCGAGATTCTCCTCTGTTTTGACCATACATCTGCTCTGTTTTTATTTGTCGATAGATCTGCTAGTGGCGATGGTAACCTCTCCCGAGTTTCTCCTCTATTCTGCCGATATATGTGCTCTGTTTTGCCCAATTCATTTCTTTTTTTATGGCCGATAGAACTGCAAATGGGCTGAGTAGTTCCTGTTTTTAGATCTGATATTTTCCAAAAACTTTTCAAGGGCTAATGTTGAATGCAATCCTTTTCTCAGATCTTTAGTTCTTTCAAGATCAAAGCAAACATGTGATTTTTTTTTAGATCTGTACTTGTTTCCATTTTATTATTGGTTTTATGAAGTAAATGTGGAATCAATTTTTTTTATAGGTAAATGCAATATTTTGTTCCACTCAAGACATCTAAAATGTGTATGAAATATATTTGTTAATAGATGGGTAAATAAAAAACCGTTGGGCTGTGTTCGTTTCGCAGTAATTGGAGGGAGGAATTGGAATCGGGTACCTTCAATTTCAATTATGGTGTTCGTTTGACGTTTTTTAGGAAGGAATTGACATTCACGGAAAACCTATGGGTTTTGGAGGAAGGTGTTTGACCAAAACCCATGGAACTCCAATTCTTGCGTTCGTTTGCTTAATTTAGGAGAGGGAATTGGTTTTGGCCAAAACCCACGGGTTTTGCTCTTTAAAAATTCCTTCTATACCCAAAAACCACCTCTTTAGGTCGGTTTTGGCACGGTTTTGACACCGTAGCTTCTCCCCGACTCGAACTCGAACTCCTCCGAGCATCTCTTCCGGCGTTCCAGCTTCTCACCAACGACGTTCCAGCTTCCAGCTTCTCACCGGCTTCCAGCTTCTCACCAACGAAGCTTCTCCGACTTCCAACTTCTCACCGACTCGAACTCCTCCGAGCATCTCTTCTGCCTCTTGGCGCTGATCTTCATCTCCTCTTCCTCCACCCCCGCCCCCTCCTGCCGTTTGCAGGGTTTCATTGCCGGAGATACTTCCATGGCGTTGAAGGTAACGGCGAGGGTTCTCTGATTCTCTCCACTGTAATGAGAGAGAAAACGAAGAGAGGAAAAAATGGAACAGTAGATTCGTTCATCTCAAAACCTTCTCCAAACGAACAAGAAGAGGAAGGTTTTGACTCATTTCCAAAACCCACAAATTGACGGTTTTGATCAAAACCAATTCCCTCCGTATAAAACCTAACAAACGAACGCAGCCTTGGGGTATTTCAGCCTCATGGGAGAATGCCTAAGTTCATATTTTATGTGATATATATATCCGAGAGAAATCGACCAACTACTTCAACAAGGAGGGTTGAAAAAACGTAATAGATAATTTCAAAGCGTGCACAAGATTAAAATATGATCTGACATGGTAAAAAATAAATGGAACCAATTAAAGAGGGATTGGAAGATGTGACGTGATCTGAAAAGAGGGGAGATTGGATTAGGACAGAATCCTATTAAAAAAACGATTGACGCGTCAAATGAATGGTGGAAAAAAGAATAGAGGTTATAAACAATCTGTTAAGTTCAATGTTGTTTTGTTTTTAATTTTTATGTAGCTAGGACCAATTAAAGAGGTTAGAAACAATTTTTATGTAGCTAGGACCAATTAAAGAGGTTAGAAACAATTTGTTTTAAAGTAACTATAAAACTAGTTGCAATTTATTTTTATGATGTTCAGACAATCTAATTATGTAATATTATTATTTGACAAAAAATTAAATTTTCATATTCTGCTAGCAATTACTTTAGTTTTGAATAAGTCACCAAACAGCTACTCTACCAAGTATAGACATATTTTTTGTTCAAACAATACTGAAATAACAAATCTTTGAAACAGTTTCACTGCTTCTCTCACCACTCTGCAAAATAGCAGATTCTCCCATCACTTTGCCAATCAGTTGCTTCTCTAGTCGCTACAGCTGAGTCGAACAGAGTTTAAAATCGTTCTCAACATCTCCAACCTCCTAGATTAAGTATTCATCAATCTACGAAGACTGATGCCGCCAACATTTATGAGAGCAACATTTGCTAATATATGAAGTATGATTGCGAACATAAATTATCATTGGGAGAACATTTTTGAAATTCTTTGAGTGGAAAGTCGAAGACATGTCATGTTGCTCTTTATTGCACCGATACGCGTACCTGTACCGGGTGCGTTTTCGGTACGGGTACGCCTACCATACGCGCCTATACACTATTTTAACGCTATTTTTGGATTTCCCAGTTCATTCTTCATTTCAACCCGCTGTCGGCTTGCCGCTTAAGCTCCCACCGCCGATTCCGCTATCGCTGTGGATCCTGCTGCTGCCAATCCCGTTGTTGCTCCTGTACATGCTGCCGACCCCTTTGTTGTTGCCGATCCTGCTGCTGTTCCCGCTGCTTCTCCCGCACCGGTGGCCGATCCTTTAATCGATCCTGCTGGTAAGTTCTTTTTCTTCTTTCTCTTCTTATTCCTCCTATTCTTCTTCCTCTTCTTATTCCTCCTCATCATCATCTTCTTCTTCTTCTTCCTCTTCTTATTCCTCCTCTTCTTCCTCCTCTTTTTCTCCTTCTTCCTCCTCTCCTTCTTCTTCTAATTTGTTGTTGGAATCCTGTTGGTAGATTTCATTAACATTAAATCTGTACATTGTTTTCAACTTTTCATAACAGAAATTTGTAGTTGATTAAGGGTTCATTTGGTTCGGCGTATTCACGCCGGTGGCGGGAGCAAACGCCGCCCGCAGGGCGGAAAAACAAATGGCCGGCCCGGCGTTTGCTGTGTTTCCTCCCGCAACACGGAGAAATAGCCCCGCTTCCCCTCCGTTTCCAGCCTCGCCTCCTTCCCTCCAGTCCGAGACCTCTCTTTCCACCCGCCAGAAGTAAACGCCACCGCCGCGCCAAATGAAGCCTAAATACAGTGTTTTAAATGTCGGCTGACATGTCTTGTTTGAACAGAAAACGACTTGCATAATGAAAATATAAAGGTTATGGCGTTTTGCAATATGTCGGCTGACATTTCGGTTCAAATCCATTATGTCGGCCGCCACTGACATTTTACAATGTCACCTATTATAAAAAAACAGTGTGAAATCTGTGTCTATGCTCTGTGTGTTCCATTTCAAGGTACTGAATCCACGTTCATTTCTTTTCCTATCATCTTTCATTTAAATTTTTTCAATTTCTGTGTGAAATCAATGTTTAAAGGATTCATTAATGTGGTATAACAGCCCCTGACAGTGTTAAAATATAATGCTATAAGTTAAAATACAAATATTTTTTAGGAATCCGACATTTTAAAATGTCCCTGACATGCCTCCAACATCCGACATCCCACGTCTAAAATCTTAATCCAACATGTATATGACATCCGGCATTTAAAACGATGATTAAATGTACATTGTTCTCCAAATTAAATCTGTACATTGTTTGTTTAGAATTTTATATATAGATTTATTTATGAATGATTATACAAAAAGCTGTTCATTGATTAAGGCTGGCTCAGCATTTATGACCATTGAGTTTTGATTAAACGCAACCCTGCCTCCCTTTTCCATTTGTTTTTCCGCAACAGTTTTGAACAGTGGCGCAACCCCGCCTCCCTTTTCCATTTGTTTTTCCGCAACAGTTTTGAACAGTGGCGTTTCAATGCAGGCGCACAAAACTAGCGGGCTGAAACCCTCCCCCCAGCTCCGTTTGTGGCATTTTGTGAGAAATCTTCCAGTCTCTCTCCCGTCGCCGCTGTGCTGCCCTCCCGTGCCTCTTCCCATGCCTATTCAGCAGCATATACATACAAAAAAAATATTTTTTAGGTCCGTCACCGCCGGCGGAGCAGCCAGCGCCCTGCCAGGTTCGTTGGGGTCCGACGAACCCGCCGGCGGGCTTCGAGCAGGCTGCTGGCGGCGGAGCCGCGTGAAGGCACGGGCGGAGGTGCAACAATAAAATTATACTATAAAGTATATAGTATGAACAGTACAATTATATTAATAACAATAATATATATATATATATATATATATATTATTTTCAACCATTTATTTAAATATATATATATTTTTAATAGAAAAAATAATTAAAAATTAAATGAAAGAAAATATTTTATAATAAAAAATATTTATAAATCGCCACCGTTTTTTGTCAAATTCTCTGTTTTGAATAGCTCTACAAATGCAAACTATCCAAACAGATTTCCATTTCCAGCAATCAGTTTCCAACAGCCCCATTTACAAATCTGCATTTACAACAACTCTTTTTACAACCGCAACAGCTCTAATAAATGAAGCCTAAATGTTAATGATTATACAAAAATCTGTACAGATTGCTCCCCTGTTTCATATATAGAAATCTATATAGATTAAATGGTAATGAAAACTGTTTGTTTAGTATTATATATATAGATTTATAGCTGAATGATTATACAGAAAGTTGTTTGTCAATTAATTGTTAATGATTACACAAAAAGCTGTTTGTTTAGAATTTTATATATAGATTTTTTTCTAAATGATTATACCGAAGACTATTTGTTGATTAATTGTTAATGGTTATACAAAAAATGGGACATATTTCTCTCTGTTTCGTATACACAAAGTGTACAGATTTCTGGAAATCTGTACAGATTAAGGCTTTGTTTGGGACAGCTCTGACGGATGGAGAAGTTGCTGATGGAATAGAGCTCCTAAAAAGAGCTCTCAAAAAAGCTTTATAGATTTAGTTTGGTAGAAAAGCTGGGCTCTGAAAGCTAGGGCTAAAAATAATCTCTAGCTCCATGCCCTGCCCGACAACAGATCATCATCCAGCTTCTTGTGAAAGACAAATCCGACATAAAATCATCTTACCAAGCGCATCCATCCATTGGCCGTTCCTTGGATCATCATCTGGGGACGTCCATCATCCTCGAGAAATTCCCAAAGCAAGCAAACCCATCGCAGTTAGAATCGACGCCACGTATCATCCGACGACAATCAATGATCGTGCATCCGCCATTGCCGAGCGCGCTGAACATCCCGTGCAGCTCCTTCGTCGAGATTTTGTCGTCTCCGTCGGTGTAAAAGACATCGAACACCTCACAGAGATTTTCGCCGGCCAGAGGCTGCCCAATTGGCGCCGCCGGGTTGTTGGGATCCAGTCGAGATGCAAAATAGCGTGGTTGACGGCAGGGGACGGGATGCGAAGTCGCAGTTTAGGAAGACGGGATGCGAAGAAATTTAAAAAAAAATGACGGAACGCACTTTTATGAGAGCTAACGCGGGAGGTGGGCAACTCTCCAAAAGCAGCTCTATTAAAATTGATTCTTCAGAAGCTGTGCATAAAGAGCTGCCCTAAACATCTAAAAACAACTCTGGCGGATGGAATAGAGTTTTTTCATCCGCCAGAGCTGTCCCAAACAGAGCCTAAATGTTAATGAAAGTTGTTTGTTTAGAATTTTATATATAGATTTATTTCTGAATCTTTATATAGAAAGTTGTTTGTTGATTAAGACTCTGTTTGACTCAGTTGCATCGACTGGAGAAGCAGCTGATTTGCAGTTTTTTGGAAAAATCTGTTGTTTTGCAGTGGTGAGAGAATCTGTGAAATTGTTTGAAAGATCAGCTTTTTCAGTGTTGTTTGAACAGAGAATCTGTTAATGCTGTTTGACAGAGTAGCTGTTTGATGACTTATTCAAATTTAAAACAATTTCTAATAGAATGTGAAAATATAAATTTTTGCCAAATATTAATATTACATAAACAGAGTGTGTCATCATAAAATAAAACTGCAGATAATTTTGTAGTTCTTTCCTTAGATTCTCACACTTCTGCACCGATGATGTTTACTTGCATAATAATGAAATATTTTTTGATCTTTGATTTTGATGTAAATTTTTTTTTTTTTAACTACTAAAAAATATTTTACCTGCGATCATTTTGTAACTGGTCGGCTATAAAATCCTGAAATGTCGACATTTCATTAGCTCCAGTTCCTTCAAATGTTACTGGATCAATGTTTGGATTTGCATTCATGGTTCTTCGGTTACGAGTTGCTCTAAGACCATACGCCTGTCAGTGCACAAAGTTAGGATCCATATCACATGATTTAAACTGGAGCGTTCTCCCATGACGCTGAAATCCCCACTCCTTTTTGTTTACCCATCTAATAACACAACAATTTGCAAGATATATAATACAAATAAAATTTTATCAGCGATAGACAATTACTAGCATATATTCAATCATACACGCACGCACGCCGAAGATTGTCAGGCCGCGCGGCCTGCTGCGACCTTCGCTCCAGTTGATATTGAAGAGCCCTCTTCCTTCGTGGATAAGATTCAATGGGAGCCGGCTCCGAACAACTTCAGAGAGACTCACATGCACACACACGCGCGCGCACTCACACAAATTCAATCATACACACACATACGTGTGCAATAACTAATTGGACTGTTCTGGACTTGGAACTAATTGGAGTGCAAGAAAAAGGTGTTCTAAACTTGTATCTTTAAAATAAAATTTATATACAAATGTGTGAATATTTTGCACTTGGATCTGGTGTTTGCATTAATAAAAAAACATATCTTAAAAAACGAGAAACAATCAGACAAGGGGGAAAATTGCAGATATATATATTTTAATAGATATTGATTGAATAGATCAGACAAGGAAATAAACAATATGACCAGGAGATCTATATTTTTTTCATAATTCTTGATCAAACAGATCTATAAAAAAATAATTTGAAGAGGGATGGAAAAAACAGTAGTTTGATCCAAAAATTGAAATCGGGAGTTACCAGCGGAAGAGAAATCACGAAGAACGGATGGTTGGACGGCTAGACGATCAGAAGAGAAAGCGACGCGAAGAGGAGTCGAATACCAGCGGAAGATCCTGAAAACTAGCGGGAGCTTCTTCAGTTTGACGGCTGGACGATCGGAAGCCCACCGAATACCAGCGGAAGATCCTCGCGGGAGAAGAAAGAAAGAAAAAGCGATTTCTTCGGGTGGTGCACCGTGGCCAAGCCCTAAAATCAGCTAATAACGGTGGGAATAGAGCCACACAAATTTCTGTTTGGTACGGATTATTCAAAAGCAACGGTGTGCAACTATGCAAAAGTTTAGTCAAACAGATCCTAAATGTTAATGATTATATAGAAAGTTGTTTGTTGAGAATTTTATATATAGATTTCTTAATAGCTTTGAATGATTATTTATAATTTCATTCATTTAAGAGGTATTAGATGAAGAAAACAATGTAACAAAAATGAGAAACCGAGATATGTTCTGACTTCAACTTGTTTCTGTTGGGCACATACTGCTTTTCTGTTTGTTGTAACAGATAGCTCCTAAGTTTCATCTATGACAAAATTAAATTGCATGTCAATGAAAATATATTCTTAAACATAGAATATAATTTATTACAAATTTCTCTGAAATTTTGATTAAAAAATGTGAACTAAGACAATTTGATAAAGTTGAAACATCAATTATGGTGTCGTTGGTAAGCAGCTGAACTGTGAGTGACATAATGCAATGTCATAAGAAATTTTATTGACCATAGAAGATGCATTTTTCATCTGAAATCAAAGTCGAAGGAGTACTTACTACCGAGGAGATAAGAAATTTTATTCACCATATAAGCTACTTCATTTTTCATCTGAAATCAATGTTGAAGGACTGCTAAAAAGGAATGATAGAGCTTAATGTTCTATACTCCCATTCAAATACAACTTGTCATGGAGATAAGAATAGATAAATGCCTTGCAATTTAGGCCTCGTTTGGTTTTCCAGTTTAGGACGTTTCGTTTGACTCAAACGCAACCCCCAATTCTTTTTCTATTTGGTTTTTCGCCATCAATTCCACCCGCAGTGCGTTTCTCCTGGCTCAAAACATCGCGGGATGAAACGGTTGCGATGATCACCGGCTTATCACGTTTGGAGAAAGGGAAAAAGTCGCGCGCCTAGTAATAACCTTGGCGAAAAAGTGCCCCGCCAGAATCTACGAAGCCGGAATAGATTGCCCCCTCAACGACCATCGCCGTCTCGGTGGCGCGAGGGTGGTAGTGCGGCGGATTCACGCCTCCAGGCTCGAAGTCGTCGGCCGTGCCGTTGGATGGGTTCTTGCAGGGGTAGGTGGCGAGACGGTGGATAGGCGATGAGCCGACATCGGGGATGCAGAAGTCGTGGATGGGATCGGGACCGGAGGAGATGCAGACAGCGAGGAGGAGAAAGGGGATGCAAGTTAGTTGCACAGACATTTTGCTTCTTGCTGGAGCTTTTCGGTGCAAGGAGATTGAACGACCATCGCAGTCTCGGTGGCGGACAAGCGGCGCAGGGTGGAGAAATAGAACGGCGTAGGCAGGGACGACCGGCAGAGCAGGGGCGGTGGAATAATTTTTTACAAAAACAATATAAAAATTACAAAAAAAATTATTTCTACAGTTTGAACAGTAATATATATATATATATATAAAATAAAATTTTAATAGAATATATATATATATAGTTAAAAAGATTTATAATGAAAAATAATATTATTAATATTAAAAATAATTAAAAGATATTAACAGATCAAACAAAAAAATATAAAATATATATATATTTTTTTAAAACGCCACTGTTGTATTGTCAAACGGTTCTCTGTTCCTAACAGCTCTGCAAACAAAAATTATTCAAACAAATCTTCATTTCCACCAACCAGTTTCCAACAGCTTCATTTACAACAACTCTTTTTACAACCACAACCGCTAAACCAAATGAAGCCTTTAAGAGGAACTTCCAAATGAGTAGCAAACAGAAGAAGAGAATAAAATGTTTGTGGCCTTCTTTGTCCAGCCTGCCATGCTTGCACGCTGAAAGGTTTTGAAGGGAAAGCAAATATGACAAAACTTGAAACCTAGCTTACTACATCTTGATTTTTTGGAAGAGATTTGAGGCTGGTTCTTGCTTGCTTCCTTTTCTATTAAGCCAATGCAACCAGTTGAAATATTAACAGGTCACTCACCAAAAAAATACAAGCTTAAATATTCACCAAAAACCGACAAACCTAAATAAAACATAGAAAGAACTGAAGGAATGAACATGGAGGCTTGGAAGGTAGTACTTTGGCAACATAGAGTAAGCACAATCTATAAGCTTGATACTATTAAAATTGTTAATTTATGGATACAATGGTTAACAAAAAAATACGATCATAAACAACACAATTAACTTTAGAATTACAGATTCTCATATAAACTTATATATTAATATTTACTTTTTAATGACAGTAATGGTGAAAATTAAAGATTGAGGGTGGAATCATTACACTGATTTACCCATCATCCTCCAATTTTCACATCAAAATGGGAATCAAAGCTCAATTGTTATTATGTTTTAAATAAATTAGGCAAATTGTAAAGGTTTATAAATGTTGTGCTAATACTACAATATATTACATGCTAAAATAAAGATTAAAATCCGTGGATAAAGTAAAAAAAGCAGAAAACAAATGTATGCAAGATTCCACATCTGGTGTTCAAGCAAATGCAAATAAACTTGTTTCTGACTTTAGAAAGTGGAGTGGTGCTCACAGGGCTTGAGTTGACTTCTACCTGGAAACTAACATCCAGTTGTTAGCCTATGTGAAAATTAAGTCATGTCCCCAAAATGTGGAAGAGGAAGAAATATGGAAAGATAGATTCTTACTTTGGGGAAGAGGTGAGAATCCTGATTTTACATTGTCGCCCTGTCGGAATAGTGTAATAAAATAGAAGATGAAGTTGATAGAAGGAATTAACAAGCTAACAATTGGATGTTAGTTTTCTGGAAGATCTAGAGAATCTCGATCCTCCATTATTGCCCTGCCTGATCTATAACATACCTTGTATAGATTGAAAAGTTCCATTGTTGTAGAGGATTCCGTCTGAGGATGGTTTCTCTGATCAAAATTTTGATGTGTGAGCATGATGCGCTCTGCGACGCATCCTAGCTTCGCTCATGTCGCATTTACTTATGTTATTATTCCATGTATTGCATTTCTTTTTCAACCATCTTTATTTTTGCTGCTCGTTGGGATTGAGCGTCCGATGAGACTTTCAATAAAATAGTCTGGTAATTTAGGTACGTAGGACGAAAAGGGCAAGCATAGGTTTATTTACGGAGCCATAAAATCAAAACAAAATATCAGTTAATTGAAAGGTTATTTGGAAAGGCAATATTACAAATAAAATGTAATTTTGGGAAAACCACTCTTTTGGGAAGGAATTAAAAAGGCAAGAGCCAAAGTAAAAAATATTAACCCCCCCTCCTCTCAGTAAAGAGGGGAGTCGGGTACACAGAGGAACGATCAAGTCGTTCCCTCTGTAATACCAAATCAAGCCATCTTGCCCTACTGTTCTTCCGTCGACCAACACAACCACCCCCGCTGTTCTCTGTGAAGTTCCCGTCTTCCGCCGTTGCTCCCTGCGACGTCCTGTTCCCCCACTGTAATTACGCATGAGGTCAACCAAGCAAGCCGCCTCTTCCGCCGCGACCAGTCTAGGACGTCGTCGACTCCGCCTTCCCTCTCCGGCGTCCGCCCGTCTCCTGTCGCGCCAGGAGCGTCGTCGACCCCCACGTCCTACTCCGACACTCTCACGGTTCACTCGACAGGCCGCCTGGACCCGAGGGTTGCTGACTCCCTAGTTCGACTTGCTGGACCTAGATCAAGCCGGTTTCTTTGCCGTAACTCATGGGGTACTCTCGCTACAATCACTTAGAATATTTTTATGTGCTCCGCTAAATAGTCTCGAGCTTGCCCGTATGTTATATTTGCCTTTATTATTGTAATTCATAAATTATTATGCAAGTTTTGCTTGTGGCCATATCAATTTCGTGGAGGGTTCGAATCGCGAAAACACGTGAGCTGTCCACCCGAACAATATTACGAATCTTTAAAGCTAAGGTGCCTCCAATTTTTAAAGCTCAAGATTCGAACACGCATTTTTATTAGTAAAGGAAAAACTCACTAGTGCACCTGTATTATCGTTGCCTAATTTTGATAAAAATTTTGATGTTGATTGTGACACATCTATTATAGGCATTGTTGCAGTTTTGAGTCTAGAGGGACGACCTGTAGCATTCTTGAGTGAGAAGCTGAATGAGGCGAAGACTAAAAATATCACCTATTACTTAGAATTCTGCGTCATATTTCAGGCTCTTCGTCATTGAAGACACTACCTGATTCAACGCGAGTTTGTGTTGAATACCGATCACGAGGCTCTAAAATATCTGAACTCCCAGAAGGAGATCAGATGTCATGCCAAGTGGGTTGCTTACCTGCAGGAGTTTACTTTCCATTTGAAGCACAAACCCGGTGTCACGAGCAGAGTAGCTGACGCACTTAGTCGTCGCACCCATCTACTAGTTACACTGCAGCCTTGCATCACTAACTTAGATTCACAACACAAATTATACGCCACTGATCCTTACTTCTGCGACGTTTGTATCTCATGCCACCATAGAGGGGCCGATCCTACTACGCAATACATAGTGAGTGAGGGATATCTGTTTAGGGGCACCCGCCTTTGCATTTGCGAATGACCACTCCGAGAGACACTACTTAGGGAACTTCATTTATCTGGGTTAGGTGGACACGTGTATCAATCTAAATTGTTAGATCTTGCTAGTGATCGATATTATTGGCCCAAAATGAAGCATGATGTCATTGAGTTTGTTAGACATTGCATGACTTGTCAGCGATATAAGGGGCGTGCACAAAATATTGGATTATACACCCCTTTACCGATACCTGAGCGGCCGTGGGATGACATTTCGATGGACTTCGTTGTAGAAATTCCTCGCACTCAGAGGAAGGTCGACTTTATTTTTTGTAATTGTGGATTGATTTTCAAAAATGACACTCAAAGGAAAGTCGGCTCTATTTTTCGTGGTAGGACTTCCTCGCACTCAGAGGAAGGTCAACTCTATTTTCTGTAGTTGTGGATCGATTTTAAAAAATGACAATTTATTCTGTGTAGAAAAATCTCTAGTGCAGTGCACGTCGCTGAACTTTTTTTTAAAGAAATCGTTAGACTGCACAAAATTCCTAGATCGATCACTTCTGACCCGATTGGATACCAAACTTGAGTTTAGCAGCGCATATCACCATCTGACCGATGGACATACTGAGGTCGTTAATAGATGTTTGGGACACCTTCTTAGGTGTTTAAATGGGGAGAATCCGAAACAATGTGATCTTATATTGCCACAAGCTGAAACAATTTGCATTCAATAATTCTAACAATCGATCTACTAATAAATCTCCTTTCGAGTTTGTTTATGACTTCTCTATACCCTATTTGCTTGACCGCCACTCCATTACCATCCATGAACGTACCTTCTTTGAAGCGCAAGCTTGTATTGATTATTTAAAAGATTTACATAAAAATATTACTAATAAATTGCGAGCGACTTCTGAAAAATATAAATCCATGGTCGATCGTTATCGCTGGGAGTTATATTTTTCGAATGGAGATTGAGTGTTTGCTTATTTTAGGAAGCAGAGATTCACTACCATAAGCTACAACAGAGGAAGTTTGATCCTTTCCGAATCCAAATGCGCATCAGGGAGAATGCATACCTCTTAGATTTGCCCTTCAAATTCGGTACTTCGCCGATATTCAACGTGGCCGATCTCACGCTTTTCTATGGAAATCCACCTAATTCCAGTCTCAGCCCGCACGCTGCAGCCCCAGAGATACCACCAGACTTGACACCAGTGCAGACACCCACCACTGAGGAGATAGACCAGGTTCTTGATGTACGAGAATTTCGCACTCGCCATGGGACGCACCACGCTACTTGGCTTCATGGAAGGGGCGAGATATCACAGACAGTTCTTGGATTACCACTGATGAGTTATGGCGACGCCGCCCAGATCTCTCTGTCGCCAGTCTTTACGATTTCTCGCCGGGGTCGAGCTCTTTCAACTCCAGAGAAATTGATGCGCCCTGCGACGCATTCTAGCTTCGTTCATGTCGCATTTACTTATGTTATTATTTCATGTATTGCATTTCTTTTTCAACCATCTTTATTTTTGCGGCTCGTCGGGATTGACCGTCCGATGAGACTTTCAATAAAATGGTCCGGTAATTTAGGTATGTAGGATGAAAAGGGCAAGCTTAGGTTATTACGGAGCCATAAAATCAAAACAAAATATTAGTTAATTGAAAGGTTATTTGGAAAGACAATATTAGAAATAAAATGTAATTTTGGGAAATCCACTCTTTTGGGAAGGAATTAGAAAGGCAAGAGCCAAAATAAAAAAATATTAAAACCCCCCTCCTCACGGTAAAGAGGGGAGTCGGGTACACAGAGGAACAATCATGTCGTTCCCTCTGTAATACCGGATCAAGCCATCTTGCCCTACTGTTCTTCCGTCGACCAACACAACCACCGCCGTTGTTCTCTGTGAAGTTCCAGTCGCCCTCCGTTGCTCCCTGCGGCATCCTATTCCCCCACCACAACTATGCACGACGTCAACCGCACGAGCCGCCTCTTCCGCCGCGACCAGTCTAGGATGTCGTTGAGTCCGCCTCCCCTCTCCGGCGTCCGCCCATCTCCTGTCGCGCTAGGAGCGTTGTCGACGCCCACGTCCTACTCCGACGCTTTCATGGTCCGCTTGACAGGCCGCCTGGACCTGAGGGTTGCCTGACTCCCCGGTTCGACTCGCTGGACCCGGATCGAGTCGGTTTCTTTGCCGTAACTCTTGGGGTACTCTCGCTACAATCACTTAGTATATTTTTATGTGTTCCGCTAAATAGTCTCGAGCTTGCCCATACATTCTACTTGCCTTTATTATCGTAATCCATAAATTATTGTGTGCAAGTTTTGCTTGTGGCTGTATCAATTCTTTGGAGGGTTCGAATCGCGAAAACACATGAGCGGTCCACCCAAACAATATTGCAAATCTTTAAAGCTCGGGGTAACGAGTTGATTGCGCGCACAAATGCGAATTGGCCGCTCGGCCCTCTTGTGTTTTTCAAAAATCATTTTTTTCATAGCTCTAAATTTATTTTAAAAACAAATAAACTATTTTGAATTTAAAATGTTTAATTTTTAAAAACCCTAACCCTACTTCACATCAGAGCATGCCAATGATGGGGAAGTGGCTGGCGAGCACGGCGACAGAGGGAACCAAAAGTTCTGATTGGGGAGACCTCTAAGAAGCTTAGCAAAGTAGTCATTCAGGGAGAAAACAATGAAACTGATATAAGAAAGAGGAGGGTAATACCTTCACCAGAGCAGTTGGTTGCCGGAAGAAGTCCCAAATGAAGAGCAACGATAAGAGCTGCAGGTATCCAATATGGAGGCATCCCTAGTTCCTATAATGCCTGCAGGTGTAGGAAAAAAGTAAATCAATTGAATGAGAAGGAGGAGAAGAGAGACAAGGTACCTTTGGATGTTGGTTACCATAAGAGCTCCAAAAGGGAGAGCATCGGTAAGTATTGCAGATATCCAATCGGGAGACAACCCTAGCTCCCAGGTGCCTGCAAGTCAAGGACAAGGCATAGTAATTGAATTGGAGATTCATTGGGAGGAGGAAAAGAGGAGGAAGCATTCACATGGACATCCTGGTACCTAACAATGCAACATTGTGGAGGATGATTGTTCAGGGAAGGGATTGAGCTTAGCGACGAGGTGTTCGTGAGCGAGGAGAGATCATGGAGAATCGGAGGACAAAATGGGCGCAAGAGCGTCTTTGAAGCATTAGTTTTGTAATTTGAAGATCCTCGCAGCAGGAATTGGACGGCTGGACAAATGAATGAAGTAGAATGGACAAATAGAATTACTTGGATTGTCCTCAATAGTTACACAATGGGTCTTCAATTTTTTTTGTATCTATAATATATATTAATTTCTCTGCTAGATACAATCTATTCTTAATATGCAATTTCTATTAACATGATTTTGCCATCTCTGGAAAATAAATGATCATAAGGTAAATCATTGTGATAATTCAACTGGAATAATAAATTTGACTCTACATTAATATGAAACACTTGCAAATTAAGAAAAAAAATCTAAAACCTAAATTATTAGTTTTCATTTTGGAACTTTAACATTTTTGATAAAATTGATATTTTGTTTAACATGATTCATAATTTATAGTTAAATACTGGAGATGACAATGAAGATAACAAAGAATTAAAAAAACTGAAAGGTTACTGGCTTACTGCCAACTGCTTGTTTGTTAGATTTTTTGCTATGCTATACTCTATCAAGACATGGTAGTTATGTTTTTTTATCGTTTTTTGATATTATTTCTTTTAACTTTTTTTGTATAATCAACAGTCTTTGCACGGGTTATGTCCGTTCTCGACTGCTCTTAATTGTGAACGAGTTTCACTTGATTAAGGGTTGTTTGGGTGTGCACGTGCTATGGCTATGCCGCGTTCACCCTTAGTGGTGGCGCATGAGATTTGACGGTTTCAATGTCGCGCCACTGCATGATTACTATTGGTCGCGAACTGCTTCCTCCAATCTGTGGTTGCATTTATTGTATACAAATTTCACTTATTCACACCTAAAATAATGGAACACAGTTTTCTCCGGTCCGTGACTGCTGTAACGACCCAAAAACATTGTTAGTGGAATAGAAAAATAATAGGAAAGTTGAGGTAATATTAGATGTTAAATAGATTATAATTTTATTAAATAAAATATGAAGAAAGCTATCATATGTAACATTTGAAACTATTATAAGTAACTCCTAAAAAATATTCATAATAATTAGTATCTCATATGATATTTTTGTATGGAAGGCCCAATTTTTATTATAGATTCAAAAGTTAGTGAAATCTATATCAAATACTAATTAAGTATAACTCATAATTTACATACTATAAATTTAAGAATCTATTAGTGACAAATCTGTATTCTATTGTATTTTTTGATCAGTGCATAGTGCATACTAGAAACTGCCGCCCAGGCTACCACAAATGCATTAACAGTGAGCAATGTTTTCTATGGAAATATGAGAGAATTTTATGCATTTAATTGAAACAACATTTATTTAATTTTGTAGAGAATGACCCAAAAGCTTGTATGTAGTATTTCAGTGTGTAAATAAAAAGGGAGAATACAAATATATAGGAAAGAGGAGAGAAGAATAAATCCTATACATGATGTGGGACTAAAAGAAGAGGAGAGAGAAACAAAGAAAGAGGGCCAAATAATGGGCCCTTTACATGGGCTTTTCCAATACTCCCCCGCAAGCTGGAGCGTACAAGTCGTATGCGCCAAGCTTGGATAGGCACTGATAGAAGAGGGTACTTGGTAGAGCTTTTGTGAGGATGTCCGCGACCTGTTCAGTACCCGGAACATGCTTGAGCTCGATCTTCTTCATGTGGACTTTCTCTCGGATGAAATGACAATCTACCTTAATGTGCTTCGTTCTTTCGTGAAAGACCGGGTTCTTGGCAATATGTATAGCAGCTTGACTGTCACATAGGAGGAGAGCTGATGAAGATAGCCTTACACCAAGGTCGGCAAGGAGACTCTCAATTCATGTGAGTTCCGAGACCACAGAAGCCATTGCCCGGTATTCTGCTTCTGCTGAGAATCGAGCAACCACTGCTTGTTTCTTGCTCCGCCACGTAATCAGATGTCCTCCAAAATATGTGCAGAACCCACTAGTGGATCGTCGATCGTCAAGAGAGCCATCGTAGTCGGCATCAGAGTATGCCACTAATGTTGGGATTGAAGATGAAGTTTTGTATACAAGTCCTTGGCCAAGAGCTGTCTTGAGGTATCTGAGAATCTGTTCCACTGCCTGAAGATGAGAGCTTCGAGGAGAGTCCATATACCGACTAACGAGCCCCACAGTGAAGGATATATCGAGTCTTGTTACCGTTAGGTAGATTAGTTTCTCAACTAGACGACGATAATATTCTGGATTTTGTAGAAGAGTATCAGAATCCGAGGCTTGAGCACATAGTTTGTGATTGACATCCATGGGAGTGTTCACAGGTTTGCAGCCAGAGTAGCCTGCATCATGAAGAAGATCTAGGCAGTATTTTCGTTGAGAGAGAACCAGACCATCTGATCGTCGAGCAACTTCCAGACCTATGAAGTACCGAAGATGTCTCAGATCTTTAGTTTGGAAGACGGAGCTCAGATGTTGTTTAACGACCTGTATGCCGTTCGAGTCGTCTCTAGTAATGATGATGTCGTCAACATATACCAATAGGAGAACCGTACCCGTTGCCTGGTGGCGAGTAAACAATGAGAAGTCAGTCGAGCTTCGCGTGAAGCCAATTTCCCGGAGAGCTTTGTTGAACTTGTCGAACCATGCTCGAGGGGATTGTTTGAGACCATAGAGCGATTTTAGAAGGTGACACACCCGAGACTCCCCCGTGGTCTCAAACCCGGGAGGTTGCTGCATGTAAACCGTTTCGTGGAGGTCGCCATTCAGAAAAGCATTCTTGATGTCGAGTTGAAGTAAGGGTCATTGGCGATGGACAGCCACCGAGATGAGAACGCGGACAGTGTTGAGCTTAGCGACCGGAGAGAAAGTCTCGTCATAGTCGAGACCATGTTGCTGTGTGAAGCCACGAGCTACCAGACGAGCTTTGAGTCTGTCGATAGTCCCATCAGGGGCATGTTTGATGACAAAGACCCATTTGCACCCAACTGGTTTCTGTCCGGGAGGAAGGGGCACTAGGGTCCAAGTCTGGTTTGCCCAAAGAGCAACCATTTCTCTTCCATGGCAGCGCGCAACCCCGGATGTTTAAGAGCCTCCTGGACGGTGTTAGGAATAGAGACCGAGGATAGAGAAGTAGCCAATGTCTGTAGAGGTGGAGAGAGGCGATGTAGAGAAACATAGTTGGCCATCGGGTGAGCTGTAGAGGCGGGCACCGGAGCAACAGAACACGGAGAAGCCGAGGTCGAAGCCGACTGCATAGGGGCAACGGAGGGAAGAGGGCGGCGAGTATAGATCCGAATAACGGGCGGCTTCGGAGGAGCACTAGTGAGAGGAAAGGATGGAGGAGGCGAGTTGACAGGGATAACCGGCCGTGGAATGGAAGGCAGGAGAGTGGTTGGTGGTTGAAGTGGTGGTAAAGGAGGAGGGAAGAAGGATTGATCCTCCCTGAAGGTAATGTCGGCGGACACAGAGACCTTCTGGGTAGCCGGAGAATAACACACATAGCCCTTTTGGGTGCGGGAGTAGCCGACGAATATGTGTTTCGCTGCTCGGGGATCCATTTTGTCCATAGTGGGACCCAGGTTATGGACGAAACAAGTACAACCAAAACCCTGGGTGTGAGAGGAAAGGCTGGTGCGGAGGGAAAGAGAAGGCTAAATGTGGTAGCATTTTGGAGAACCGAAGATGAGAGACAGTTGATGAGAAAACACGCAGTGGAGACCGCAAAGTTCCAGTTGACTTTGGGAACATGCATGTGAAGCATGAGGGAGTGAGCAACATCAAGAAGGTGACTGTTCTTTCGTTCGGCGACCCCGTTTTGTTGAGGGGTGTAGAGACAAGATGTCTGATGAACAATACCAAAGTCTGCGCATAGATTGGCAAACTCGTGGCTAGTGTACTCACGGGCATTATCTTAGCGGAATGTTTTGATAGTAGTAGAGAATTGCGTACGAGTTTCTAACACAAATGCTCGAAAGACACGAGGAAGCTCGGAGCGATCATGAAGTAAATACGACCATGTGGTGCAAGAGTAATCATCAATAAACGTTATAAAGTAACGATAGCCAGAGATGCTTGTAACCTTGTACGGACCCCAAATATCAGAATGTATTAAATCAAAAGGAGCAGAGCTCCGAGTACAGTGGGCGGGAAAAGAAGAATGTGGTTGTTTCCCAAGAATACAAGAATCACATTTAAAAGCAGGAAGAGATACGTCAGGAAGCGCCTTCTGGAGGATAGGTAGAGGAGCATGCCCAAAACGGCAATGCCAATCACTGGAGGAGACAGAGGAAAGGGCGGTAGAAGAGACATCGAGGAGGTAGAGCCCATTCTGCAGTCGACTCCTACCAATGGTAATCTGCGTCTGCCGATCATGTATCAAAAAATCAGAAGAGGTGAAGGTGATATAGCATTTCATATCCGTTGTGAGGCGGCTAACAGATAGTAAATTAAATGGTGATGCCGGCACATAAAGAGCGGAGCGAAGAGAGATGGAGGGGTGGATCAAGAGATCCGCACATCCGGAGACCGGAACAATCTCACCATTAGCCACAGTAATAGACGTGGGATGAGGAGCATCTGAGAACCTTGGCGACATCAGAGAGGTGATGTGGTGGGTGGCTCCCGAGTCCAGGATCCAACAGGAGCTAGAGGAAAGACAGGCAGTACATGTAGTAGAGGTGGAAGCAATACCTGCAGTAGAGGTGGAAGCAACCGAAGCAGACAGAGGGTGGAGAAGCCCCTGGAGTTGTTGCAGCTGAAGGCAAAGAGCCTCAAAATCCGTACCAGTGGGTGGAGAGCTATCAGTAACAGCAGCAGTAGGCGGGCAAGGGGGGTAGCCATGTTTCTTGTGACAGACTGCTTCAGTGTGGCCATCCCGGCCGCAGTATGTGCACTTGGGCCGACCTCGACCACCACGGCCCCGTCCGCTGGAGCCCGTTCGTCCACCCCGAGTAAAAGATGGTGGGGGAAGCAAGGGATGAAGGGCCTGTTGAAGAAGGGCCGGCGATGGTGGTGCAGACGGCTCCAGGGGAGGTGGTACTCGAAGTAACATAGAGCAGACATCTGAGAAGGAAGGGGTAGCAGGTGATGCCAGAACCTGGGCCCGGATACTGTGAAGGTGTGGCAGGACGCGAGCCATAATCATAGCAATACAGACCGCCTCCTTCTGAGCGCGTTGAGCAGCGAGATCAGTAGTAGATGGCTGGTGCTGAATCCAGGCCTCCGTGAGAGTCTTAGCACGAGTCACAAAGGAGGTCATGTCCATAGCTTTGCCAACATCCAAAGCTTGAAGATCGGTGATGATGTCAAAAAGGTGCTGAAGGCTGTCCTTGCCCGAGTACAAGGAATGAAGTTCATCCCACATTGCTTTGGCGGTCTCATGATACATGATCATCTGGTAAGGCTCACCCTCCACCGAGTTCAGGATCCAGGTCTGGACGCGACCGTCATTCCGTAGCCATTCATCAGTAGTAGGGGTCGGAGGTCCCTGGGAAAGGTGACGTGCAAGGCCCTTGGCTTGCAGGACCCTCCGAACGGAGTGAACCCATGGGATGAAGTTCGACTTGCCATAGAGGGAAAGAGTAGTAATCCGAAGCTCATCGCGGAGTTTGTGAGGAGGAGCCACGTGGTCTGCCGTGGGGGTTAGCTGTAGTGGAGTCACTAGAGGACATGGCGACCTGGAGGAGAGGATGCGGGCAGAAACAGCGGACTGATGCAAAGCAGAAGGCAGGCCGCGGCGAGTACAAACAAGCTTGGCAAGGAGCGGGCTATTAGAGGCCGCGGCGGACTGGATTAGGCCGCGGCGAGAGGAGCACAACAGCTGGCCGAGAAGAGAGGGCAAGCCGGGGGAGCTCGGCAAGTTGCGGGAGCTTGGTAAGTCGCGGCGACTAGAGCGGGGGAGCTCGGCAAGTCGCGGGAGCTCGACAAGTCGCGGCGACTCGAGGACGACCGTAGCGGGCTGGACCAGTCCGCAAGACGGAAATCGCAGAGAGGAGCGAGCCCGCGGCGGACAGGGAAAAGAACTTGTCCGCCAGAAGAGGAAGGAGAGCAGCCGCAGTCAGGAGAGAAGCGCGGACAGAAGGAGGCCGCCGAGTTCGCAGCGGACAAAAGAGAGCAAGAAGAGGAGGTGAATTCGCCGAGCTCGCAGTGGACAGAAGGAGACCGCGGAGCTAGGGAGCGAGTTCGCCGAGCTCGCGTCGGGCAGGAAGAGGCCGCAACGGACTATGAGAAGCAGTGGACCCCATAGATCAGAGAGAGAGGGCTATAAATTAGGACCAGAAGAGGAGTGAAGAGGAGTGGTTCCACGGGAGGAGAGGGAGCGGATCGGACAAAAGCAGGCCGCAGGGGCTACGCTACTTGGAGGCGCGGACACACAAACTCAGGCCGCGGAAACCGCAGACCGCTGGACGGATAGCAATGTGAATCCGCAGGAGACCGCAGGACGCTGGGCGGATAGAAATCTGAATCCGCAGGAGATGGAACCTGGCTCTGATACCATGTAGAGAATGACCCAAAAGCTTGTATGTAGTATTTCAGTGTGTAAATACAAGGGGAGAATACAAATATATAGGAAAGAGGAGAGAAGAATAAATCATATACATGATGTGGGACTAAAAGAAGAGGTGAGAGAAACAAAGAAAGAGGGCCAAATAATGGGCCCTTTACATGGGCTTTTCCAATAAATTTGAAATGGGCTTCATTGCATAAATGGATTTTTTACGTAATTGTAATTGCACCCAGTTTTAAAAAATATAGCATAATCACTGAAGGGTATATTGCGTACGTAGATAATGCTAATAATAATATTTTTGATAATCATTTTTATTCACAATATAATGAGGATTATTTATTTGTTTATTGAAAAACATCTATGATTTTGTTAATAAAGTAGTTCACTAATAAAACGCTGGCTAAAAGAACTTTTTCCCGCCTTAGTAGTCTATATATCATTATCTTTCGAGTTTTAAGTCTTTCCTGTATTTACATTGAATGTGCTTGGATTTTCTTTGCAGGTTCTTACTGTTCTTTGTTCTTTATATTCCATTATGGCAACTCGTAAGTTTCCATATGCGTTCAATTTTACTTCTACCCTTTCTAGTTTTGCAAACGGTATTATCTTTATTTTTTATTTAAGAGTTTATTATTTTTGCGCCATATTTAATAATTTGACTTAGGGTTGTAGTTGCAAGAAAGCAAAAATGCTTGCCACCACTTTTTTTAAATATAGGTATAGATTGTGAACCACATCATACTGAACATGTTATAGAGATTTGTATTTAAAAGTCATGATTTTTGAAATGAATTATTGCTACTAGTTTGAGGTACAAATACATAAATCTTTTCTTATGTGTGGTGTAAATGTTTCACTTACAAATATTAAAGCTAAATATGAACTGAATCGGTTAAATTTGGCCCGTCAAATATAATGGGTGGACCAATATCATGTGGACCTTAAAAAATTATTAAGAACCATGTCTTATTATGATTATTATTGTTTCATTGTGTGTGCTTGAAAGAAAGTACCTTCATTTTTTAGTTAGAAGTCGTCTAAAAATGGAGACTCTTTCTTGTACTTTTCCCCTTAATTTCTTCATTTTTTAGTTTCATATGTGGTGATGTTGGACCCACATATCCTAGTCCAAACTTCCCAGTTCCATGACACTGAGCTCCCAAAAGCATATCCAATGATTTTTGGCCTATTCCGAACTTTTGGACGACACAGTTGAGATCATGGATCCTCGCCTTTAAGGCGGTGTTTTCAGTCACAAGCATCACACACCGATTGACAAATTGTTTCTTGCCTTCCTCTACCTTGGCAAGAGACATTTGAAGTCGTTTCTCCAAGACATTCTTTTCATTGATTAGACTAGCCATTCTTAATTTGCTTTGGAGAGACTTGCCTTTTGTTCTTCGATCGTTGTCATCAAGTGAGAACACTATAGACACTCGATCTTCTCTTTGCCAATGCTTAGTACTTCACTTTTCAATTTTGCTAAGTCCTTTTTTATTTTCTTATTCTTGGCTCTCAAAGACTTTTTCTCAGAAATAACGCTTTTAGGGTTTAGAAGAGTCTCCATTTTGATTAGGTATGAATGTGGAAATTTTCATCCCTTTATAATAAGATTTAAACATGTAGTCGTTGAGGATTTATTTAAGAGAATAGTCAGAAAGCGATTGTGTTTGTGAATGCAGTTATAAAAAATGCAGATAGCATTTTGGTAGGCTTGTTCATGAATATTGTTAGAAACAACGGTGGGGCCCATTTGAGGGGGGCACGTGATATCCAGATCCGTGGCCGACTGCAGTCGAATGGCTGAGATCATCTCCAACCAAATCTCCTGGTTGATAAATACCGGGTAGGTTGTTGAGGCGTGGGATAGAACCCACGACATCCTTTATCAAGCTCCTTAGCGGAAGCCTGATACCCAACCGAGCAGCCTACAAATATTATTTTTCATAAATGATGTTTTAGGCTAAAACACTCCCACAATCATGTTGATGATGTCAAGCTTTAGTAATGAACTCCTAGTAGATAGAAATTTGGGCGAAAATGTTGTTATGATTATTTCAAGCATAGGTAAATCAACAAATTTGAGTTTACTACCGCAATTTCACACCGCCACCCGTCAAACACCACATCCATCCCAAACAGAGCCTAAGCTAAGATAGTCTGAACTTATCTCACAAACAAATTAAACTGCTATGGATATCTATGCATAAAATATATTATTCAATGTTATTGTTGAATTGTCCTTAGTTTGGTTGTATCAAGGATATGCCTATACACCTATAATGTTTCTAATATCTGCATATCATATGAACATCAGGTCATAAGTTTGAAAAATGTTGTGATATTGGTATATTCTCCAAGCTTACAAATGCCTATTGCTTGGTTACTATTGGAGGATCAGAGAATTTCTACAGGTTCGTTCCTTGAGTATTGATGCATTTTTTATACTTCCCCATTTCCCTGGCTCCCTTTGTTTTTTTTGCTCTTAGAAATGACACATTTTTTTACCATGTATAAAACCTCCTTTTGTATGAATGTCTTGTTAGTGTGTTCAAAGGCGAGCTTGGCGATGCTTTTCCTGTGGTGAAAACCTCCATTGCTTGCGGTAGTCTAATAATCGGCGCTCTATGTGTTGGTAAGTGTTAATAAGTTACCCTAACTTTAAGGGTCTGTATAATCAAATCACCGCTCATTGCGCTCCTTTCGTCGTTCAACACGGAATGCGGGAGGCTAATTTTGGTGTTCCGCACTCCGTTTTGAACTTGATCCAGCGGCATTTGGCATTCACTGTTCTGTTCCATCATTGGCGCGAACTGCCTTGCCCAAGAGTCCCTAAATCTGTAGACGTGCTTTTATGTGTTGTTCATTCATTCCATATCTTTTCAACAGGAAACAAGAATGGGCTTCTTGTGCCTCACACTACCACTGATCAAGGTAAAGTTTTCATTTTAGTCAATTATTGTTGCTAGATTATCTTAAAATTTGTGTGTATTATGGCTTGCTACTTACTGAGAATATTACTAGTTATGATATAGTATAATGATTTATTTGTCGAGCATCATTGAAAGATGGCAATGTATGACTTAGAAGTCTGTTCTCTACATGCATTCATGTATGTTTTCTACAACAAGCTTGATATGAAATTAACAATTAATTCCTAAATGACTGTTACTAACTCTAGTCATGTGGATGGTTTCATGTTTTGGCATTAATACTCTCTTGTTGAATTTTTTCACGATACTATATTAGCATTATTTTAGGACAAATATGATTATATATACCCCATATATATTCTTGTTTGTTGAGGTAATTTTAGAGAATATTTAATTGTTAATTACTATGATTGATTAATCTTTTAATTTTTAATATACTTTTGGAGTATTTGGAGGAAAACAAAAGAGTTCTCCGCTTAAAAAAGTGAAGGTCATGAGAAATTTAAAATAACAGGACTCACATGTCTAACAAAAAAAGAGTGTTGAACCTCCTTCGTCATAAGTTAATCTTTTGAGGATGAACAAATAAATAAAAAAATCAAAATAACGGAACTTAGATGTCTATCAAAAAAGGAGTGTTAGATCTCATTCACATGCAGACATGTTGGATGACATCTCCAACAATGGCTATAGGACTTCATGTTTTTCATTTTTGTAGCAATTAATTGAATTTAGACTAATCATTGTGTATCACATGGTTCAAATTTTCATATATCCAATCGTTGCTCCATGTCATGATGGTTCACAGTGGAAAGTTTTCTAAAATATTGTGGTGATTTCTCCATCTAATGTTAGGATTCTGAACTAAATTAAGTTATTTCTCGCACGCATGATGTTTCAACTCAATGCTGAGTTTGGATAACTATTTGTTTAAGAAACTGTTATGTAGATTGCGATCTCATGCAAGGAGGGTGGAGAGAGAAGTCCCGGTGGAGTGAGGCGGATCCCTCCTTGGAACCCTTAAGCACAATGGTGAGGAGGAACACCAGCTGGTGAGAGGCGGCAGCGGTTGGCGACGTGCGAGCGGCGGATGGCGACATGCGAGCGGCGGATGGCGTCGGGTAAGGTTATGAGAAATGTAGAGAGAGAGAGAGAGAGATAGGGAATTAGAGAGGGCGAGTATATTTGTTTTTTACTTCTGCTTGCTTTCTCCCTTAGTCGAACTCACCATCATAAAGTCCAAGTCCAAACTAAAAGACCCAAATGCCACCTCACAAGGCTTAACAAGAGGTGAGGTTAAAAATACCAAAACATACATAAAATACTAATACAAAATAAAAGGTAGTTTAGGCGCGCGCCACTCGCGACTCGCGATGCTTGTACGTGATCCCCAAACGAGGATCCGTAACATCTCCACCCTGCTCGACATCAAGCTTGTCTTCAAGGTTGTTTTGTGGCTACGACGACAGTGGAACCATTCCGCTTCATAGAGTTTTGAGACTGCTCGCTGCACCGAAACCGGCGACCTTGACAAAAAAACGCTCCAAAAGCAGGCCACTAGTTGGTCTACCTGAAGGAAGACTACTACTTATCTTATGATGGATTCTACTCTTCTTTCTAAAGGAGTATAAGCGAAGCCGCTTGGCAAAACAAGCTTTAGAGGCTAATCGTGCTTTTTCGGCGTATGAATGATTGCTTGAAGATTTCAGGAGAAATATTGGCTATATTAGTAATGAATTCTTTTCGGCTCTACTGGAGGGTCGTTGATAAAGGGTTTCAGCTAGGACACATGAAAGACGTCGTGAATCTGACGTCGTCGGAGAGGAGAAGACGATAAGCCACGTCCCGATGCGGTGCAGAATCTCGAACGGGTCGAAGAACTTGGGCCCCAGCTTCTAGTAGGCTCCCTTGGAGATGGCAGACTGCCGGTAGATTTAACCCAAACCCAATCCTTGGGGGCCAAGAACAACTCGCGGTTGCCCTGGTTCTGGACGGTGTCCATCCGCGCCTGGTCCTGAAGATAGCGGTCACACGCAAGACGCAGAATCTCATTGTGCGTGCATAGCTCGGTGTCGACGATGATGGAGCTGGCAAAGACGCTAACATAGGGAAGGATGTGGGGAGGATCCCTGTCATAAATGCGGCGGAAAGGAGTAGTCTGGAGGGTTGTCTGGTAGGAAGTATTGTAACAATACTCCACCCACGGAAGCCAACATGCCCAGTCCTTGGGGCGGTCACCTGTAAGGCAGCGGAGGTACATCTCGAGCGTCCGATTGACCACTTCAGTCTGGCCATCCGACTGAGGATGGTAAGCGGAGAAGATGGCAAACTTCGTATTGCATAGGGAGAACTGTTCCTGCCAAAACTGAGAGGTGAAGATTATGTTCCTGTTTGACACGATGCTCTCTGGTATGCAGAGGCGAAACACCTGGTCGAAGAATGCACGAGCAACGGTGGCGCCGGTGATAGGGTGGCACATGGCAATGAAGTGGGCCCCCTTGGAAAAGCGGTCAACAACCACGAAGATGACGGAGTGGCCCCGAGAAGGGGGTAGCCCTTCGATGAAGTGCATCAGAATGTCCGCCCAAATCTATGTCGAAACCGGAAGGGGCTGCATGAGATCGGAGGGCGAAAGAGACCGTTTTACTGCGCGGACAAATCAGGCAGGCAGAAATGTAAGTCTAGACACTCTGTTTGATTCCTTCCTAGAAGAACTCGATGTGCAGGCGCTGAAGGGTCTTGTGCACCCCTTCATGTGTGTGGTCGTGGACGGCCGTCAGAATGTCCAGAATCAGCAGAGAGGAGACGGGCAAGTAAAAAAGGTCATTGTATAGGATGAGGCCATCACAGACTGTCCAACGTGGCAGAAGGCGTCCCTCCTGAATGCGGTGAAGCAGCTCACGGGGAGAGGGAGAGTTGTGGATCTCCTGGCGGAGTCGCAAAAGAACAAGAGTCGATGGCTTGGACACGACGTAGAGGAGTGCATCGCGAGAGTCGCGACGGGAGAGCGTCGGCCCCGCAGTTCTGGTGGCCTGCCTTGAATTCCACCCCAAAGTCGTAGCCCAGGAGGCGGCTCACCTAACGATGTTGCGGTACTGTCGTCAGGCATTGCTCTGATATGGAATTAACAATTAATTCCTAAATGAATGTTACTAACTTTAGTCCTGTGGATGGTTTCATGTTTTGGCGTTAATACTCGCTTGTTGAATTTTTTCACGAAACTATATTAGTATTATTTTAGAACAAATATGATTATATATACGCCATACATAGTCTTGTTTGTTGAGGTAATTCTCAGAAATATTTAATTGTTAATTACTTTGATTGATTAATCTTTTAGTTTTTTAATATATTTGTGGAGTATTTGGAGGAAAACAAAAGAGTTATCCTCTTAAAAAAGTGAAGGGCATAAATAACAAATAAAGAGAAATTTAAAATAACAGAACCCATATGTCTAACAAAAAAAGAGCGTTGGACCTCCTTCGTCATAAGTTAATCTTTTGAGGAAGAACAAATAAAGAAAAAATTAAAATAACGGAACATAGATGTCTATCAAAAAAGGAGCGTTATATCTCATCCACATGCAGACATGTTGGATGACAACAACAACGGCTATAGGACTTCATGCGTTTTCATTTTTGTAGCATTTAATTGAATTTAGACTAATCATTGTGTATCGCATGGTTCAAATTTTCATATATCAAATCGTTGCTCCATGTCATGATAGTTCGCAGTGGAAATATTTCTAGAATATTGTGGCGATTTCTCCATCTAATTTTAAGATTCTGAACTAAATTAAGTTATTCCTCGAACGCATGACGTTCCAACTCAATGCTGAGTTTGGCTAACTATTTGTTTAAGAAACTATTACGTGCCCTAGGTTACGATCTCGTGCAAGGAGGGTGGAGAGAGAAGTTCCGGAGAGAGGCCGATCCCTTCTTGGAACCCTTAGGCGCAATGGTGAGGAGGAACACCAGCTGGTGAGAGACGGAGGGAAGGCGTCTGCAGTTGACGGCGTGCGAGCGGCGAATGGCGTCGGATAGGGTTACGAGAAATCTAGAGAGAGATAGGGAATTAGGGAGGGAGAGGAAATTTGTTTTTACTTCTGCTTGCTTTCTCCCCTAGTCGAACCCACCATCATAAAGTCCAAGTCACCGGGGTTAGGATTGCCATCATCATTGTGGTTGGACTACCAGTAGGGACGACGTTGGACTGCTTGTAGGGACGATGTTTAAGCCAGACCCAATCCTCGGCGGCGAAGAACAACCCGCGGTTGTGGACGGTCTCCATCCGCGCCTGGGCTTGAAGGTGGTCATGCGCAAGACGCATAAACTCATCGCGCGTGCGTAGCTCGGTGTCAACGGCGGCGAAGCGGGCGGAGGCACTAACATAGGTAAGGAGGTGGGGAGGATCCCTACTGTAAATGTGGCAGAAAGGAGTGGTCTAGAGGGCGGTGTGGTAGGAAGTATTGTAGCAATACTCCACCCACAGAAGCCAACGGGCCTAGTCCGTGCGGCGGTCACCTGTAAGGGAGTGGAGGTACATCTCGAGCGTCCGGTTGACCACTTCGGCCTGGACGTCCGACTGAGGGTGGTAAGCAGAGGAGAGGGCCTGCTTAGTACCACAGTGGGCGAACAATTCCTGCCAAAATTTAGAGGTGAAGATCTTGTCCCTGCCAGACACAATGCTCTCTGGTACGCCGTGGTGGAAAAACACCTGGTCGAAGAATGCACGGGCAATGGTCGGGAAGGTGATAGGGCAGCACATGACAATGAAGTGAGCCCCCTTGGAAAAGCGGTCAACGACCACAAAGATGACAGAGTGGCCCCGAGAAGGGGGTAGCCCTTCGATGAAGTCCATCGAAATGTCTGCCCAAACCTGTGTCGAAACCTAAAGCGACTGCAGGAGACCGGTGGGTGAAAGAGACTCCGTCTTGTTGCGCTTACAAATCAGGCAAGCGACAATGTAAATTTGGACACTTCGTTCGAGTCCTTGTAGAAGAACTCAGAGCGCAAGCACTGAAGGTTCTTGTGGACCCCTTCATGTGTGTGGTCGTGGACGACCACTAGAATGTACGGAATCAGCGGAGTGGAGGCGGGCATGTAAAAACAGTCTTTTTACATGATGAGCCCGTCATAGACTGTCCAACGTGGCGGAAGGCGTCCCTCCTGAATGCGGTGAAGCAACTCACGGAGAGAGGGAGTGTCATGGATCTTCTGACGGAGATGCGGAAGAACAAGGGACGACAACTCAGACACGACATAGAGGAGTGCATCGGGAGAGTCGCGGCGGGAGAGTGCGTCGGCTGCGCAGTTCATGTGGCCAGCCTTGAATTCTTCCTAGAAGTCGTAGCTTAGGAGGCGGCTCACCCAGCGCTGTTGCAGTACTGTCTTCAGGCGCTGCTCCAATAAGTACTTGATACTGAAATGATCGGTGCAGATCACAAAGGAGAGCCCCCACAAGTAGGGCCGCCAGTGATGGACGGCCTTAGCCAATCCGATGAGCTCCTGCTCGTAGGCCGGATGCTTCCGATGGTGGAGCGCTGTCGTGCGACTGAAATATGCAATCGGGTGCCCTCCTGCTGAAGAATCTCCCCGCACCCGTGTTTGGAGGCGTCACATTCCACCTGGAATTCCTTCTCAAAAGTTGGAAGCTAGAGGACAGGAGCTGAAACCAAGGCCTGCTGCAAGGTTCGAAAGGCTGTCGTGGCGATGTCGTCCTAAGTGAAATACTGGCGTTGCTAGAGGGACAACAGGGGGAGGCGATCACCGTTTAACCCTGGATAAATCTGCGATAATAGCCGTTTAGGCTGAAGAACCCGCGAAGCTCCCGCTGCGTCTGGAGAAAGGGCCAATCGAGAACCCGCTAAATCTTGACTGGATCAGCAGAGACGCCCGAGTGATCGTTTATGTGCCCCAAGTACACAACCCTGCCAGTGCCGAAAAAAACTTGGCCCGCTTAAGGAAGAGCCGATGAGAGATGGCTAACTTGAGGGCTTTGCCAAGGTGATCTAAATGTGCTCCCCAAGTCTTGCTGTACACCAAAATATCATCGAAGAAAACAAGTACGCAACGACGAAGATGAGTATGAAATGTCTCGTTCATGAACGCCTGAAAGGTCAACGGTGCATTCGTGAGCCTGAATGATATCACGAGAAACTCGAAGTGGCCATAATGAGTGCGGAAGGCCATCTTCCCCACGTCGTTGGGAAACATATGGACATGGTGGTACCTTGTGCAAAGGTCTAGCTTGGAGAAGTAGTTGGCCCCGTGCAACTCATCCAACAACTCTTCGACCACCGGAATGAGAAACTTATCCTTCACCGTTTGCGCGTTCAAGGCGCGTTAGTCCACACAGAAACACCAAGAGCCATCCTTCTTGTGGACTAAAAGGACGGGTGATACGTTGTGGCGATTGATGCCCTGACAAAGTATATCGGCGCATTGCCACTCGATCTCATCCTTCTGTAGAAATGGATAGCGGTAGGGGTAGACAACTACCGGGGCAGTGTCCGGGAGGAGGCAAATGCGGTGGTATTCACAACGCGAGGGGTGAAGCCCTATAGGTGTGGCCATGGTGTCGCGGTATTCGTGAAGGACCTCAAGATCTGGTTGCACAGAGGGATCCACCTGTAGAGAGAAAAAACGACCAACGTCCACCGTTGGTTGGTCGTGACAGACCGTCAGGTGGGGTCCTTGGCCCCAGGACATCGTCGGGGCCTCCAAATCCCACAAGATAGGCCCGAGGCTACGAATACAGTTTCGAACCCCCGTTAGGCGATGAAGAAGTTTACATGAGAATGATAGTCCTCCACAATGATATGAAAGGTCTGGTAAACCCCGGTGCAGACCATTTGGCAAGGCTACCCGCAAACGACTATGACTGGTAATGGGGAGCTGTAGCTGTTGGGCAGTGCGGTTGCAGATGAAGCTGTGCGTACTTCCTGTGTCCATTAGGACGAGGAGTCGGTGGCCCGCCACGGTGGACATCTGCACCGTGTCCCCAGAGCGGGGGCCCGACATGGCATTTAAAGAGAGCGCTGGTCCCCTGGCTCGCCATCCTCAGCTTCCCCATCTGAAGGATCATCGACCTCGAGTCAAAAAAAAAGCGCTTGCACCACTGTCCGAGGTAAAGGTCTCATCATGGTTGAAGCAAAGGCCCTTTCCACGGCGTTCAGTCATTTCCCGGGTCGACAGACGCCGGATGTGGCGGGACGCTCCCCCGTCTTTGGCCTTGGCCGAGCTTCCGGTCGATGGTGGTAGGGACTGGTTGGAATCCCGGAAGGAGCGATCACTGCTACGACGCCCCTAGTAGGGGCGGTCCGTCAAGATGCGCTTCTCGCACAGGCGCGAGACTCATGGCGGAAGTAAGATCCGAAGGGTTCTGGAACTCGACGTCCATGCGGAGTCGCTCATGCAAGCCGACATTGAATAGGGCCACCTGGTGAGTCTTCGGGACCGACAGAGTGCGGGCAAGGAGCAACTGGAACTGCTCTAAGAATCTAAGTAGTCATCTAGGGAGCCCGACTGCTTCAAGGAAATCAAGTTGCTGATGGGATTGCTACGGAGTGGTGGAACAAAACGCAGGTTCTATTGGACCTTGAAGTCGTCCCATGTAAGGTAGGGCTTCTCTCGTTGAAGTTGAGATAACCACGGTTGTGCTGAACCCATGAGGTGAAAAGAGGCTACACCTAGCCAATCCTCCTCCGGAGTGCATTGTGCGGCAAACAGTTGCTCACAGCGAGCAAACCACGTCAAAGGATTTTCGCGGCCCTCAAAGATCGGGAAATCCAACTTCACAAAACGTGACACTGTGGAATAGTCCGAACGTGTTGAAGGATCGTACGGCTGGTTGGAGTGTGAGTGCTCGGGAACGGATGGGAAGGAGGCGGAGGCGATGCGCGGAGTGCCCTCCCACCGGAGCGCGGCAAGGAGGTTCCGATGGTTGTCCACCATCATGGTTTTGAAGGATATCAAAATCTAGGACAAGGTAGGACCTCCCAAATTTTCGTCGCCCATGGGGAAAGAAGCCCGGAGTGGAGGAAGGACCGGCGGAGGTAGCAACCCGGTAGAGGCAGCAAGCAGGGAGCCCCCGTCGAGAGAAGAGCCGAGAAGAATTGGCTGCTGGGTCGTAGCAGAGAGGCACAAAAGTGGGACCTGCTCGAACGGACGCGAAATGACCGGTTCGGAGCAGTGACGGGCTCGACAAGCAAGGGTGTCGTCGTGATCGGCTACAGCAGGAGTCAGTGGTGCAGAAACGGTCTGGTCGGCAACGGGAAGGACTGGTAGCTCTGATATCAAGTTGTTACGTGCTCTAGATTGCGATCTCGTGCAAGTAGGGTGGAGAGGGAAGTCCCAGAGGAGGGAGGTGGATCCCTTCTTGGAACCCTTAGGCGCAATGGTGAGTAGGAACGCCAGCTGGTGAGAGGCAGAGGGAGGGCGGCAGCGGTTGGCGACGTGCGAGCGGGGGATGGCGTCGTGTAGGGTTACGAGAAATGTAGAGAGCGAGATAGGGAATTAGAGACGGAGAGGAGATTTGATTTTTACTTATAATTGCTTTCTTCCCTATTCGAACCCACCATCATAAAGTCCAGTTCCAAACCGAAAGACCCAAATGTCTCCTCACAAGCTTAACAAAGGTGAGGTTAAAATTAGCAAAACATGCATAAAATATTAATTCAAAATAAAAGGTGGTTTGGATGTGTACCCCTCACAGTGCTTGTATGTTTATGAATTGGACTAATAATATGCAGTACCTATGTATTAGTCAACACATTCAAATTTTTGGTTTTTCATGTATTTTGAATGGGGATTGTTAAAAGCAGACTAGAAATGGCTTTTCGTAGATTTGCATAGCCATTTCCAAAAAAAAAAAAAAGTAATGCAAAGTTGCATATGAAAAGTCAAAATCATTAGATCCAAATGAAAAAGAAATTGGAGAGAAGCCCAAATGAATTCTGGAAGCGCTTATACAAAGTCATTGTTCCTTTTTTTTGAAATACATACAACGAAAATTGATTAAAAGGAAATTCATAAGAAATGCATTCAGTTTTTGGTCTTGGGATTGCCATTCTTTATTTGCCTTTAACAACTTACATTTGAATGTTTGCATAATGATTTGATCTTCTTGGTTCTAGACAGAGGTTCAGCACTTGAGGAATAATCTGCCAGACCATGTGGTTGTCCGGCGGATTGAAGAGAAAATATATGATTTCGACAGTTGCATATCCTGCAACGACTACGTTGCTCTCACACATCCCGATCTTGACTGGGTAAGCCTCTTGCCATCCAATATGACAGACATTGCCCATGCGGCCAGTGTCATCCATAAAATGTATGTTAAAATTTTAGTAAATTTGCAGTGAGTACTGTTCATAGAAATGTCGACAAATATGTACTGAAACTGGTGTTTTTTAAAAAAAGTATATGGGCTCTCCACATGCATACTTAGTTGCGCCTTACGGGACATGCAATTTTTTTTGCACAAGTCTCGTACGGTTATTTTGTTTGGCATTATAATTCAACATGACCATTTTGTTTGGTCAATTCACTTTGGTTGCACTCTTGTTTCAGGCAACTGAAGAGCACATAGTTGATGTTCTGGGAGTAGATGTAGTCAGGCATTCGGTCGACGGTGATGTTCTCGCCGGTAGTTATTGTTTGTTCACTAACAATGGCGGCCTGGTAAGAACACGCATTCTCTTGCTGGTTTCTCATATGATGAAAGGGAGTCTTACCATCTCAACCTTGATAAATTTACAAGGTTACTCCTCACACATCTGATGAGGAATTGGAGGAGCTCTCGACGCTTCTTCAAGTGCCGCTTGTCACCGGAACGGTGAATAAAGGAAGCTGGTGTATTTCCTCGGGCATGATTGTTAACGACTGGACCGGTTTTTGTGGTTCCGATACCACGGACACCGAGCTCTCGGTTATCGAGAGTGTGTTTAAGCTCAACAAGGCTCAGCCTAGTATGATTGTGAATAAGATGAGGAAGATGACAGTTAGTTACATGTGAATCTTTAGCCGAAAGGAAAAGTTTGGTGTGTTGTGCCTGAATGCTTTGTTGTTTTAATATTTTATCAAGTATTTGAGCTGTTTCAAATAGTAGGTTATTGTTTTTCATTAGAGAAAAATATGGCTTAGCTGTAAATATTGTTGAGGTATATTTAATAATGGTAACGGGTTCTTATTGGGTTCGATTAGATCCGTTAGGCATTCAATAATCCATCATCGGGGATTTAGGGTTACGTCTATAAATACCCCTGTTTGGGACAATGTGGAGGTCATTCCAAACATGACGGTCACACGGGATGCTTCGAGCGCATTAACAAATATTTGTTATTTTGTACACGTCTCACACTTTCGACCGAGTTGAGGTTGAGGGAGGTGATATCTATCAGATACAATTTATTCTGAATATGCAACTTTTATCAAGAGGATGCTGCCATCTATGAACAATAAATGTTCAGAATAAATTTGACTTTATGTTTTTATAAGACATTGTACAGAAAACAATCTTAAGTATGCTCTATTTAGAAGAATTAAAAAATTGAAGGGTTACAGTCAATTACTTTTCTATTAGCTTTTGGCTATGATATTCTCTATTGTGATGTGGTAGTTATAATCTTTATCTTAATGGTTCCAAAAAATATGTTGGAATCTGAATCAGAATCGGAATCGCTCAAACCTAAATAAATCCTGGTTCTTATTTGAAAATTGTTACCTTAATGGATCGTCAACCAGCAACAAGGAGGATTTTGCACCAATTGCAGAGAAGATGCAAGAAGCTCATCTAAGATGGTTTGGACACGTATAAAGTAGACCATTAAAGGCACATGTTAGGCGTTGTAAGAGCTAGTCACTAGACTTGTTAAACGAGGGAGGGGTAGACCAAAAAAGACTTGGAATGTAACTATAAGGAATGACATGATGTACTTAGGCATTAGTGAGATTATGAAAAAAGATGAGCACAATGACGACAAAAAATTCATATAGCCGACCCCACTATAGTGGGATAAAAGCTTGAGTGTTGTTATGCTTTTGTATCTGAGTGTGCATTTTTTAGCCAGGATGACCATTTTCTTGAAAAAATATCAGTTTTTTCATAATATTTATTAATTCTTACATTGAGTTCTATTTAAAAAACGAACAAAAGAATTGATCTTGGACCGTCTTATCTCTCAGAACGGTCGAGCGCGCACACAGTCAAAAGAGTAGATTTATTGTACACAAGCAGTTTTAACGTGGAAAATCCCCTCAACTAGGTAAAAAACCATGTGACCGGATCTATGCCGGTCAAAATCTCCTATTTACTGGAGGTTACAACTGGTTTGTGAAGTTGGGGGTGACATGCCACCTCTCGTTACAATTATGGGATGAGAGAACACTTTGCACGCGACAGACGACATGTCATCGCGCCGGGAGTTGTTACAGATTGCGCTTCGCGCCGGTGGTCTTCATATAGCGAGTTGCTGATTCTGGATGGGAGGCAGAGCGCTTGATCTTGCCGTTGCAGGAGCCTCTTGGAACTTGAACGATTTGGCTTTGACAGGTGGATGTAACTTGACCTGTTTGTGGCTCAGGTGTGGCTTGGGTGCGGCTCGGAGATGGCTCGTAGGAGGAAATTGACAGAGCTCCGAGATGAGGAAGAAGAAGACTCCGAATAGAAAGATGAGAATGAGGGGCCATGTGGCTCCTTTTATAGGCTTCGAGAGGTGGTTACGGTGGTTATGCGGCTATCCGCACACCGTAAACACATTTATAAATGTTTTTACTATAATTTTAAATGCGCGTACCCCGCTATTTGGAGACAGCCATAAATAAAATAATAAAATATTAATTAAATTTCCCCCACTAACATGGTGGTTAGTGGGTGGTTACGCGCGAATCAAACGGCCGAGAACGCTCCCCCTTGATCGGGCGGCGGGAGTGGGCCTCCACGGGCGGCCAACAATCTTGTCGCCAAGTTCGCCGGCGAGGGGTGGGCCACCGAAGGCGGCCGGGGAGTAGTGGACGCTCTCTTTGGCTGCGCGCTGGCGACCGAGGGAGGGGGCGACCGTCCCTTTGGCCACCGGCGGCCAATGATGGGGGCGTCCTGGTGGTGGCCGCGCGGGCGGCCGGGAGAGGGGGCGGCCCGGGCGGCCTCCCCCTTGGCCGTCCGGGCAGCCGAGCGGGGGGGGGGGGGGGGGGGGGGGGGGGAGCGGCCGCACCGACGGCCGAGCGAGGGGGCGGCTGCCCCCTTGGCCGCACCGGCATCAGCTGCGGCAGGCGCCGGTGCGGTGAACGGGGGAGGTCGGCCGGCTTCCGGGGAGGAGGTCGGTTGCCCGCTGCCAGCGAGGTGTGGCAGTTCCCCCATCATGTGTAGTGGGATTGGCACGCGGAGGATCGGACGCGGTAATCGCGTGTGCGGTCGAACCCATGATCTCACTCCTTTTGTGTGAAGATCATGGGGGTGTGGCTTTGTGCACATCTATTTCCTATAAAATGGGGTTCATCCCCAACAAATGCCCCACAGATCCTTATTACACGAGACCGCTTCGGACGAAGAAAAATAAGGATCTTCCTCTACTCATTTTTATGGCGGCGACGGTGGCCAATGGTGACGGACTTGTGCCGACGAGTGGTTGCGCCCAACAAACTTGGGTAAAAATGTTAGCATATATTATGGTATAGGAGAGATGATGACCATGCATGGGGGGAGGAAGTTATTGCTCTCGTAGTCATGATGATGTGTGGGGTCACACATGGGCGTGCGTGGACACGTGCAAGGGAGCGTGCGTGCGTGCCTGCGGAGGTGCGGGCGGATGCACCCTCATTGGATCGTGCATGGCTGGTCGTACTTGCAGGCACGTGCCAGACCGCGCGCGCGAGAGCGCGCGGTCGCAAGCGCCAGCGTGCGTGGGCACGCGCCTGGTCGCGCGGGAGCGCGCGCGCGCGCGCGCCCGATCACGCGCGCGGGCGTGCGCACGCGTTCGTCCGATCCGCGCGGGGGTGTGCGTCTGGCCGCGCGCGGGGCAAGCCGCGCGGGGGCCTGGCCACGGGCGGTCTTGGTTGTACGTGCCTGGCCGCATGTGTCCCGGTGCGCGCGCCTGGGCGTGCGTGTGCGTGCGGGTTTTCGTGCATGTTCGTGGCCATGCTCGGACGCTCGTGCAGGGGCTTTCCGTGCGCGTTGGGGCACGTGTATGCGTTCGGGCGTGTCGCAGACCTTTTTGTGCTTGACAAGGGTGGATGATTTTTGACCAAACTTTTTAGTCTAAATTTTTGTTTTTATGATAGGGCTTGAAACGTACTGCTCGGCCGATGCGTCTTCGCTCCTCTCTTACCGAGGATCAAGTTGCTATTTGGAGAACGAGTTTCGGCCTTCCTGCCAAATTTGAAGTGAGGATACCGCGTGCTGAGGAGAGGGTGCAAAATCCTCCTCGTTGCTGGTTGACGATCTGCGAGACTACCTTGAGATTGGGATTTCGGTTCCCCTTGTGCGAGGAAGTGGTCGAGATTCTGAAGGTCTGCGACATGCCGATTTCCCAGTTTACTCCCTTGGGAGTGGTGCACCTCATGGGGTTGGTTGTCCTCTTTCACGAACATGAAGGAAAACTTTCTTTGTACTGTTTTCGGGACTGGTGCGATGATCACTTTGATGGTGGTGAGCGGGTGGAGATTTGCATATACAAGATTGAGCTTGATTTTGAGATTCGGACAGACCACCGCCACGAAAATACATCGTTTAGTTATGCCAGGAATTCTTGGGGCTTGCCGGAGATGTGGAACGTGTTGCCTGACCGTTGTCGTCGCCAAAAGGGAAAGAAGCGGAGTTCTCTCCAGTACTTGGATTTTCGGAGCCTCGCGAGTTGGCGAACCATTTGTTTAGCATTTCTTCGTTCGTAGAAGAGAAGCGTTTGTTGCAGTGTGACATTTCTTTGGTCTCTGGGTGGACCGTTGAGACATCTTTGGGTTATAGCCGGAAACAGAAGGTCGTTATGATTTCTCGAGGTGGCGGTAGCTCGACACCTTGTTTGTCGTCTCTGAGTGATGACTCCTTCTGGTGGCCGTGGCGGTTCGCCTCCCGAGGTACATGTGTTTGGCTCATCTGTCCCCAAGTCTTTCCCTGCGGAGGCAACGGCTCCGTGGCTATCTTATTTTTTGAAGGCGATGAATGAAGTGGTAAGCAAGCTTAATCATTTTGGCACTTCTTTATTGTTGTATTGTGTTAACTTCTCTTCACCCTTTTTCTTTTGTAGATTGAGGCCCATGTAACACCCCAAAATTTGAGAGAGGGTCGACCAGCGTTTTCTGACCAAGTTTGGTTTCTGGCAGGGGACACACGGCCTGGGACACGGGCGTGTCCCAGGGCGTGTCGGACTCCAGTCGACGTTCTGGTCGAGAGGTCGACGATTTTCGCTGGACGATGTGTCGAGACAAGGCACACGGCCTGAGACACGGGCGTGTCTCAGGGCGTGTCGAGCCCGTGTCGACGATCGGTCCGGGGAGTCGACGATTTTCGCTCGACGATGTGTCGAGACAAGGCACACGGCCTAGGACACGGGCGTGTCCAAGGCCGTGTCAGTCGAGTGTCGAGAGTCCACTCGACGAAATTCACTCGACGAGTGTCGAGTGTCGAGACTGGGGCACACGGCCTGTGACACGGGCGTGTCACAGGGCGTGTCCCGCTTGGTCGACGATCTTCGCTCGACGTTTTTCTGCGGTGTCGACACAAAGGCTGTCGACGAGTGTCGAGACTTCGCACACGGCTTGGGACACGGGCGTGTCCCAGGCCGTGTCCTTCTCAGGTTGTTTTCGGGGCTGTGTCGATGGAGGCACACGGCCGACCACACGACCGTGTCAGTCGGGACACGGGCGTGTCAGGTCGAACACGGGCGTGTCAGATGCCCGTGTGTTGTTCCAGGCGCGTCGATTTGTGACGGCGAATGGGGGACACGGCCCTGGACACGGGCGTGTGCCAGGCCGTGTTCGGCCCAGGTGTTTTATTTTTCAGACGGATCGTGGCCATTCTTTCCCTTATTTTGGGATCTGATGGTTCAGGACATCTCTTGGGGAGTTAAGTCCGAGAATAGGGTTGGAAACCCTCATTCTTCTCCAAGCTTTCTCTTACTAAAGTTCTAGAGAGAAGTGAGAGCAAGAAAGAAGGAGAAGGAGGGTTTGGGCTGTAGGAGAGGCTTCAGTGCTCCAAATCGCGAGCCGAGTCCAGATCCGTGGAGGCTAGAGCTTTGCGAAGGTTTTCATCCGGCTATTTTGCCATGGCTAGGAAGAGGAGTCGGAAGGTAACGACACTTCTCCTCTCGGTTTTAGGATGCATGTCTTAGCATCATTTTCTCTTCTAGTTTTGGGCACCAAACACTCAAATGAGAGGGGTTTGGGTCGGCAAGGTTCAAGAGGAACCTCCGGGTCGATTGAGTCCGTCCCCGACATGTTTTGCATTAAAGATCCGCTCCGTTAGTGGATTAGGCATGGTGGGTGAAGCCGTTGTCGCGACCGTTAGTCCGACTCGGTGATGTTGCATACGAACTTTAAGGATTCGTAGAGTTTCCGTTGCGGCAAGATGCCGTTTGTGATGTGGTGATGTTTTCCCCTTTTTCTCAAGTGAGTACGTGTAGTCGGAACCGGACAAGGTTAGCTCCTCAATAGCGGTAGATGGTTTCCTTGGTGGACAAGGTTAGCTCCGCATTGGTGGTAGATGGTTTCCTTGGTGCGCGGGAACGCTGCAGTACAAATGAGGGACTAGGGTGGAATTGTCTTGGTTTGTGATGTGCCAAGGCGTGGCTGTGTCTCCGTGGTCGGCTGGCTATCCCGTGACGTACACGTCATGTGTGGAGAGTGTCCCGGCGAGACTAGTCCCCTTCTGTGAGACTGACGAGAATGCCAAGCATGGGGGCAAGCCCGGGCAATGAGGCCATGAGCGGGTGGGGTCCGGCAAGGCTTCTTAGAATCGGTCAGTTTGTGTTTGTTGGAATCCTGACAAGAGACGTCAGAGCTTGCAGGCAAGCCCGGGTCTAAGACCTTGAGCGGGTGGGGCCTAGGCAAGAGTTCCATGTGGCGGCTTGTGTGCCGTTGTGGGGAATGGTGTCTCCCTTTCTGTTTGCGGCTTTATGCCAATGGGGAAACGATGAGTACCCAAATGTTGTGATGATGTGCTAGATGCATATGCTATAGGGTGCCTTGGGTGAAACCCGAGTGTTGCATTCATGTTGCATAAGTAGGCCCCTTTTTATATTATATGTTCAACCCGTAGAGAACGTGTATGATGTTTGAGACATCCAAGCTTGTTCTTAATGCACTTCTTTTTATATTTATATATTGCATATGAAGTGCTGACTTGCAGGTTGGAGGGTTTCCCCGGGGTCCGTTAGGGGCGGCCGGGAGGAGATGTGTTTGTTACACAGTTTGAGGTCAGCCTTTGCTGACCCACGTTACTAATAATTTTACAGGGCAAGGATCGCAAGCAGGAGCTAGCTCGCTGGCCAGAAAGGCCTAAGCCTCATGAAGAGTTTTCCCCTTTTACTGTAGCTTTACATTTACGACAGTGTATGTGTTTGATGCTCATGTTGTCCGGCTTGCACGCCGAGGTAGACTAGGAGTGCTTGTGCACTTTCATGACTGTTGTATTATATGTTGTAAGGCCATAAGGCCATCTTTTTATTACTCTTATAGTGGTGGATAACTTCTAGTCTTGTTTGTATTTCCGCTGTGTTGTGCAAAGAGTTTTGAGTGTAGGTAGTTATATCATCTTATAATACTAAAGCTGTGGCGTCCGTATGTTGTGGGGCCCCGGCCGGACCCATATTATACGGCCATTACAGGGGAGGTGTTACAATTTGGTATCAAAGCGAGGTTAGATTCAAGGTCAATGCGTAGAGAAGTTATCCACATAAGAGTAACGCTGGACCATGAGTGTCCTATTGTTTAAGTCTTGAGTTTAGAGGCTGATTCCTTATTTCTTGTTTTCTTGAAGAGTGCAAGCAACGAGGCGGGAACGTCGAGAGCAAGAGAAGAACTCTCGGCGAGCAGTGCCACTGCTCCAGGTCTTTTGGGCACGGGTGTTAACCCGGCCGATTTCTGCCGCATGCTTGCAGAAGCGATGGTGGCAGCCCAAGCTGCAGCGGCAGCTCAGGTAGCAACCCCTGCTATGCCAGACACGGCGACGGCCGTGCCAGGCGGAGAAGCCAGGCGAGTGGAGCCTTTGGCGGAAAGGGTGGTTGTCGGATATGGAGACCGGCACATGAAGTATTTCCTGAGCTTCCATCCCCCGTCGTTCAAGGGAGTTGGTACTCCAACGGATGCGGAGGATTGGTGGGTTCGCATTCAAGAGCTTTTGAGGGCGGCAGAGATGCCAGAAGAAAAGAAATCTGAGTATGCGGCGTTCATGTTGGAAGGAGACGCCAAGTTGTGGTGGGTGAGCCATAGCGGCCGCCAGTTCCCTGGACGCACCCCGTCAATGGAGGAATTTGGGGATGCGTTTCTAAAGAGGTACATTCCAGTTTCTACACGGTTGGCCCTTCAGAGGCAGTTTCTGCACTTAATGCAGCGAGACAAGACGGTGGACGAGTATGTGCAGGAGTTCACCCGTTTGGGTCGTTACGCGGGAATGACGATGGCAGATGATGTAGAGAGGGATAATCTCTTCTATCAGGGGCTGAAGGAGAATCTGAGGCAGCCCCTCATTTCCATGAAGAGAGCTGGTTTCAATGAATTAGTTGAGGCTGCCAGGATTTTGGAAAGTGATCTGGAGCGAACCCAACGTCGTAAGGGTTTCAGTCCCAAGCAAGGGGAAGGGAAGCCTCCCCAATCTCAGGGAAAGTCTGAAGGCAGTAGGTGGAGGAAAAAGCCTCACACTTCCAGATCCGGTGAGAAGAGCAAGTGGACGCCTGGAGGTTCTCACTCTAGGGGACCGCCGACGTGCTACAACTGCGGTAAGGTGGGGCACATAGCTCGTGGTTGTCCTCAAGGAGGAGCGGAGCAAGTGGCAAGGCAGGAGCATACTGTACGCTCCGGCCCCAGTGCCGCGGAGAAAGGGAAGATGGCGGAGTCAAGCGCTTCTCGGTTCCAACCGGTGCAACCAAGGGCCTACAACCTTGGACAGCAAGAAGCGATCCGCCAAACCGATGTGGTGACAGATATGAAGAAAATTTAAGTTTAAATTTTGTGCTTCATACTTTTAGACTTTTTGTGTGATGTCTATGTTGTAGGCTTCGTTTTAGTTTCCTGGATACCCCGCTAGGGTATTGTTCGATACGGGAGCATCGCACTCCTTTCTCGCGGAGAGCTTCATCCGGAGAATAGGAGTTGAGTCTTTCTCGGCGGACGCGGAGCTGAAAGTGCGCATGCCTAATGGGTCATCCATGACCACCGGGGCCAAAGGGCGCATCTGTTGGGAGCTGGACGGAGTTGACTTCGTTTTGGTAGCAGCGATTTTGCCTTTGGTTGAGTTCGATGTCATTTTGGGCATGGACTGGCTTGCAGAGCAGCGCACCAGTATTGATTGTCTATCTAAGGTAGTGACCCTAAAGAGCAAAGGGCAGGCAGAGGTCAAATTTGAGGGCCTTTGTGGAGTGACCTATTCCCTGATTTCGGCCATGCAATTGATGCGGGCGGTTAACCAGGGTGGTGTAGCGCTTGTAGCGTTATTGGAGGTTCGTCTCTCTCACCTATCTATAGAGGAAGTGCCCGTAGTGGCAGAGTTCAAGGATGTGTTTCCGGATGAACTTCCTGGAGCGCCTCCTCGGCGGGAGATCGATTTCTCGATCGAGTTAGTGCCGGAGGCTAGGCCGGTGTCACGTCCTCCGTTTAGGATGGCACCAAAGGAGTTGGCTGAACTCAAAGTACAGCTACAGGAACTGTTGGAGCAAGGGTATATCAGACCCAGTTCTTCGTCGTGGAGCGCGCCGGTGTTGTTTGTAAAGAAGAAAGACGGTAGTATGCGGTTGTGCATAGACTACCGAGAGCTGAATAAATTGACCGTCAAGAATAAGTATCTGATTCCTCGGATAGACGACTTGTTCGACCAGTTGGTAGGGTCGGTGGTGTACTCAAAATTGGACTTAAAGTCAGGCTATTATCAGTTGCGAATTCGGGACGAGGACATCCCCAAGACTGCCTTTGGTAAAAGGTATGGACACTTTGAGTTTACGGTGATATCGTTCGGGCTGACGAACGCACCATCTGTGTTCATGGATCTTATGAATCGAGTATTTCGGGAATACTTGGATTCTTTTGTGGTTGTCTTCATTGATGACATCTTGGTGTATTCCAAATCGGAAGTGGAGCATGAGACCCACTTGAGAGTGGTCTTGCAAGTGTTGAGGGAGAATCAGTTGTATGCAAAGTTCTCCAAGTGCGAGTTCTGGTTAGAGAAGGTGGCATTTTTGGGCCACGTGATTAGTGGGGATGGGGTGGCAGTGGATCCAACAAAAGTGGAAGCCATCAGAGATTGGCCAATCTTGAGGACCGTGGCGGAAGTCCGAAGTTTTCTTGGACTAGCCGGGTATTATAGGAGATTCGTGGAGAATTTTTCGCGGATAGCTCTACCCCTCACCTCACTCACTCGTAAAGATCATAAGTTTGTGTGGACTCAAGAGTGCAGTCAAGCATTTGAAGCACTGAAGGAGAGACTGATGATGGCTCCAATCCTAAGTCTACCGCAAGGGACCGAGGGATTTCAGATCTTCAGTGACGCATCAGGATGCGGTTTGGGTTGCGTTTTGGTGCAACATGGCAAGGTGATAGCTTTTGGGTCTAGACAGCTGAAGCCTCATGAGAGGAATTACCCCGTCCATGACTTGGAGTTGGCGGCGGTAATTTTTGCGTTGAAAATATGGCGACATTATGTGTATGGTGCAAAGGTGGAGATCTTCACGGATCATAAAAGCCTGAAGTATCTCTTGGATCAAAAGGATTTGAACATGCGGCAACGCAGGTGGCTTGAGTTTCTTGGAGACTACGAGGTGGAGATTCAGTATACGCCAGGTAAAGCCAATGTGGTGGCGGATGCCTTGAGTAGAAAGTACTCGGGGAAAGGGAATTGGATCGAAGCTCATGATGAGCGGTTGGTTCGGGAATGGGAGTCCCTTGGTTTGGAATGTGTTGCGAGAGGCGAGTCCAGCGTGGCTCGGTTGAACTGGATTGAAGTGCAAAATGACTTGTCCGATCGCATTCGGGAAGCGACTCGGTTGGATGTGGAGTTTCAACCTTATGTGTTGGAGGCTCAAAAGGGCGAGAGCAGCGCCTGGGAGATGAATGATGGGATTCTGAGGAAGGACGGAAGGGTTTGTGTACCGCAGTTCGGCAAACTCCGTGAGGAGTTGATGTTTGAGGCTCACTTCACAAAGTACTCCATTCACCCGGGCAGTACAAAGATGTACTTGGATATGAAGAAATCCTTTTGGTGGCCGGGGCTGAAGCGGGACGTAGCTTCGTATGTGAATCGTTGCCAAACTTGTGCCTTGGTGAAGGCCGAATGTCAGAAGCCGGGCGGGTTCCTGAAGCCTCTTCCAATCCCGGAGTGGAAATTTGATGACATCTCCATGGATTTTGTACATGGTTTGCCTAGATCGTAGCAGGGTAATGATGCTATTTGGGTGATCGTGGATCGCCTAACCAAGGTGGCTCACTTCATCCCAAATCGGAAGGAGGACAGCGTGGAGAAGCTGGTGGAGTTGTATGTTCGCAACATTGTGCGACTGCACGGAATTCCTAAGAGCATAGTCAGCGATCGAGATGGACGGTTTACGTCCAAGGACTGGAGATTGGTTCAGAAGAGTTTGGGCACGAAGCTAAAGTTCAGTACAGCGTTCCATCCTCAAACTGACGGGCAAACCGAAAGGACAAACCGTACTATGGAGGATATGCTGAGAATGTGCATTCTTGACTTCGGCAAGAGGTGGGAAGATCACCTCTTCATGGTGGAATTCGCGTACAATAATAGTTATCAAGCAAGCATAAAAATGGCGCCATACGAAGCTTTGTATGGGAGGCGGTGTCGAACACCAATGTCTTGGGCAGAGGCGGGAGACACCAAAATTTTGGGAAAGGAGGCGGTAGTTGACGCTTGTGAGTTGGTACGGACCATCCAAGAGCGTATGAAGGTGGCGCAATACCGACAAGCAAAATACTTTAATGCTCGTCACAGGAAGTTGGAATTTGCGGTCGGTGATTGGGTCTATTTGAAGATCAAGCCGTTCAAAGGCGTCTCACGGATTCGCCGACTCAAGAAGTTGAGTCCAAGGTTTTTGGGGCCTTTTGAAGTTGTTGAACGGGTGGGAGAAGCAGCCTATCGGTTGGCGCTGTCCGCGGAGCTGAGTGGTTTGCATGACGTCTTCCATGTCTCCGTCTTGAGGAAAGCTTTGGTGGAGGCTAGTGTGGTGATTGAGCCGGCATCGGTGCCGATAGAGGAAGACTTGAGGACGCGAGTCCGTCCAATCGCTATAGAGGATTCAGAGACTCGGCAGTTGCGGAATAAAGAGGTTAAACTCGTGAGAGTCCGATGGGACAACTGCGGTCGTGAGGAGCAATCTTGGGAACGAGAACAAGCCATGCTAGAAGAGTATCCAGAACTCTTCATTTCAGGTACCATTTAAGTTTTGTTCCCTTTGTTTTGTAATTTCGGGACAAAATTCTGTTAAGGGGGGGGGAGTTGTAACACCCCAAAATTTGAGAGAGGGTCGACCAACGTTTCTGACCAAGTTTGGTTTCTGGCAGGGGACACACGGCCTGGGACACGGGCGTGTCCCAGGGCGTGTCGGGCTCCAGTCGACGTTCTGGTCGAGAGGTCGACGATTTTCGCTGGACGATGTGTCGAGACAAGGCACACGGCCTGCGTGTCTCAGGGCGTGTCGAGCCCGTGTCGACGATCGGTCCGGCGAGTCGACGATTTTCGCTCGACGATGTGTCGAGACAAGGCACACGGCCTAGGACACGGGCGTGTCCAAGGCCGTGTCAGTCGAGTGTCGAGAGTCCACTTGACGAAATTCACTCGACGAGTGTCGAGTGTCGAGACTGGGGCACACGGCCTGTGACACGGGCGTGTCACAGGGCGTGTCCCGCTTGGTCGACGATCTTCGCTCGACGTTTTTCCGCGGTGTCGACACAAAGGCTGTCGACGAGTGTCGAGACTTCGCACACGGCTTGGGACACGGGCGTGTCCCAGGCCGTGTCCTTCTCAGGTTGTTTTCGGGGCTGTGTTGATGGAGGCACACGGCTGACCACACGGCCGTGTCAGTCGGGACACGGGCGTGTCAGGTCGAACAAGGGCGTGTCGGATGCCCTGTGTGTTGTTCCAGGCGCGTCGATTTGTGATGGCGAATGGGGGACACGGCCCTGGACACGGGCGTGTGTCAGGCCGTGTTCGGCCCAGGTGTTTTATTTTTCAGACGGATTGTGGCCATTCTTTCCCTTATTTTGGGATCTGATGGTTCAGGACATCTCTTGGGGAGTTAAGTCCGAGAATAGGGTTGGAAACCCTCATTCTTCTCCAAGCTTTCTCTTAATAAAGTTCTAGAGAGAAGTGAGAGCAAGGAAGGAGAAGGAGGGTTTGGGTTGTAGGAGAGGCTTCGGTGCTCCAAATCGCGAGCCGAGTCCAGATCCATGGAGGCTAGAGCTTTGCGAAGGTTTTCATTCAGCTATTTTGCCATGGCTAGGAAGAGGAGTCGGAAGGTAACGACACTTCTCCTCTCAGTTTTAGGATGCATGTCTTAGCATCATTTTTCTCTTTTAGTTTTGGGCACCAAACACTCAAATGAGAGGGGTTTGGGTCGCCAAGGTTCAAGAGGAACCTCCGGGTCGATTGAGTCCGTCCCCGGCATGTTTTGCATTAGAGATCCGCTCCGTTAGTGGATTAGGCATGGTGGGTGAAGCCGTAGTCGCGACCGTTAGTCCGACTCGGTGATGTTGCATACGAACTTTAAGGATTCGTAGAGTTTCCGTTGCGGCAAGATGTCGTTTGTGTTGTGGTGATGTTTTCCCTTTTTCTCAAGTGAGTACGTGTAGTCGGAACCGGACAAGGTTAGCTCCTCAATAGCGGTAGATGGTTTCCTTGGTGGACAAGGTTAGCTCCGCATTGGTGGTAGATGGTTTCCTTGGTGCGCGGGAATGCTGTAATACAAATGAGGGACTAGGGTGGAATTGTCTTGGTTTGTGATGTGCCAAGACGTGGCTGTGTCTCCTGTGGTCGGCTGGCTATCCCGTGACGTACACGTCATATGTGGAGAGTGTCCCGGCGAGACTAGTCCCCTTCTGTGAGACTGACGAGAATGCCAAGCATGGGGGCAAGCCCGGGCAATGAGGCCATGAGCGGGTGGGGTCCGGCAAGGCTTCTTAGAATCGGTCAGTTTGTGTTTGTTGGAATCCTGACAAGAGACGTCAGAGCTTGCAGGCAAGCCCGGGTCTAAGACCTTGAGCGGGTGGGGCCTAGGCAAGAGTTCCATGTTGGCGGCTTGTGTGCCGTTGGCGGGAATGGTGTCTCCCTTTTTGTTTGCGGCTTTATGCCAATGGGGAAACGATGAGTACCCAAATGTTGTGATGATGTGCTAAATGCATACGCTATAGGGTGCCTTGGGTGAAACCGGGTGTTGCATTCATGTTGCATAAGTAGGCCCCTTTTTATATTATATGTTCAACCCGTAGAGAACGTGTATGATGTTTGAGACATCCAAGCTTGTTCTTAATGCACCTCTTTTTATATTTATATATTGCATACGAAGTGCTGACTTGCAGGTTGGAGGGTTTCCCCGGGGTCCGTTAGGGGCGGCCGGGAGGAGATGTGTTTGTTACACAGTTTGAGGTCAGCCTTTGCTGACCCACGTTACTAATAATTTTACAGGGCAAGGATCGCAAGCAGGAGCTAGCTCGCCGGCCAGAAAGGCCTAAGCCTCATGAAGAGTTTTCCCCTTTTGCTGTAGCTTTACATTTACGGCAGTGTATGTTTTGATGCTCATGTTGTCCGGCTTGCACGCCGAGGTAGACTAGGAGTGCTTGTGCACTTTCATGACTGTTGTATTATTTGAGTTTGAACCCTCTTATGTTGTAAGGCCATAAGCCATCTTTTTATTACTCTTATAGTGGTGGATAACTTCTAGTCTTGTTTGTATTTCCGCTGTGTTGTGCAAAGAGTTTTGAGTGTAGGTAGTTATATCATCTTATAATACTAAAGCTGTGGCGTCCGTATGTTATGGGGCCCCGGCCGGACCCATATTATACGACCATTACAGGGGAGGTGTTACAGCCCAGGTTCAGATTTGTCGTTGTAACATCCCTACTTTTATTGGGCCGCCAGAGCCCTAGTAGGCCCAATAAAAGTGACCCGAATCTTACCCATGACCTGGTAGAAGGCAACCCTAAGCAAGAAGTCGAGCTAGAGAACTCCGATTTAAGTTCTGTTAGTTCCTGTGACATCGTATAGATAGTATGAACACATCGGAACACATTCCGTTGGACCCCTAGGTCATGTAGTGGATATGACCATCCCTCGTAAAACGTCACGAAGACAAGATTTTGAATAACGGTCTAGAGAACTCTGATTTGAGTTCTGTCAGCTCCTATGGCCTCGTATAGACAATATGAGCACGTCGGAACTCGTTGTGTCACAATCCGAGATCTAACAATGAGTATAGACATTTTGACCAATTGAGTGCACCGCGACGCGCAGATTTTGGACTTTTACCAAACAAACTCCGATTCGACCCCAGTCAGTGGCTCTATACTCGTATAGTCAATACTAAGTCAACAGAAGTCGTCCCGAACAATTTTGATGACCAATGGTCAACTCTAGGTCAAATCGAGCGTAATCGTGCATCAAAAATCGTGTGCACACAAAATATAACACGACACCTCAACTTCGACCCGACACTGATGTCTTGGACCCACTTTGACTTTGAACAGTATGAGAGACTCACCCTATAGTTGACTTTGGTCAAACCCCCCTAAAAGTCAAATTTTTGGATTCCTCCAAAGAGGTGTTCACCTGCTCTTCTTTAATTGGTCAAGGCTCTACCCCCTATCACATTTTAGTCCACCAAGACTAGCCATATGGGGGAACAAGACCATGGGCTAAGGTAGGCCCAATTCTCCCTCCCCCTCTTCCTTCCCCTTAAGGAATAAGGCCCAAGTCCAAGCCCACCCCTTCTCTTTTGCTTGCTATCACTTGGGGCCATCCTAATGGTGCCACTTGGCCAGCCCAAGTGGAGGGGAGAGGAGGAGCTCCTCCTCTCCATGGGATTAATCCCACATCTCCCCCAAACCAAATAAGCCCCCTCCCCTTGCCTAATAAGGCCTTGCCCAGCTTGCCTTCCCCCACACCAACCCACCCGCCCAGGGAGCCCTCATCGGAACCCTAGCTCGCCGAAAAACCCAGCCTGAGCTCCACCACCCCCGCCACCTTGCATGGACAACTAAGCTGGCTCCTCCCAAGCCCCTTCTGCACAGGTAAAAGCTCTCTCCTCCTCCTCCTTCCCCTTCTTCCGGACGATCTGCATGGGCCTCCGGCGGCCGGAGCGCCGCCGGCACCACCCGACCCATGCGGGTCTGCTCGGGGTCTCCTCTCCAAACAACCTTCAACCACCGAGTGAGCCTACGGTCCTGCCATCTAGGTGAGAGCCTGGTTAGTGGGTCTGCTCGGGGTATCCTCTCCAAACAACCTCCAACCACCGAGTGAGCCTACATTCTTGCCAACTAGGTGAGAGTCTGGTCAGCGGGTCTGCTCGGGGTCTCCTCTCCATCCGTTTCACTCTCATGCCATGAAAGAAGACACATGGGATTCCATTATATCAAAAGGTCAGCACAAATTTACAAGTATTGAAAGATGGAAAAAGGTTATGGATAAAATCTTTTTAAGACGTCGCCGCTTCGGGCACAATCGAGGGGTACCTCATCCACATCCTGGAGGTGGTACCCTCCTGACTTCAGGACCTCCTTCACCACAAAGGGGCCTTCCCATTTGGGATTGAGTTTCCTTACTGAGGCTCCTCTGGACGATTCAAATCCATGGAATGGAGACGAGTGCAGGCGTATTTGGGGACCAAGTTGGCCTTTAGTACTGCCTTCCACCCACAAACCGATGGACAAACAGAAAGGACGAATCGAACGATGGAGGACCTGCTTCGACTTTGCATAGTGGAACGTAATGAGCCTTGGGAACAACTGTTACCCCTAGTGAGTTTTCTTACAATAACAGCTACCAGGCTAGCATCAAGATGGCTCCGTACGAAGCATTGTACGGGAGGCGTTGCTTAACCCCATTAACTTGGGCTCAGGAAGAGGACCCGGAAGCCTTGGGAGTGGCTTATATTGACGACACTACAACATCAATACGACTAATCTAGGAACGAATGTGGGAGGCACAAAGCCGACAGACCAAGTATTATGACGCACGACACCGACCGGTGGAGTTCCTCGTGGGGGAAATGGTGTTCCAAAAAATTAAACCCATGCATGGTGTCTCCCGGTTGAGGAAACAAAAGAAGCTGGATCACGTCAATTTTGTCACCTACCATGTAATGGAGCGTGTTGGACTTGTTGCCTACCGATTAGCCCTGCCTCCGGAATTGGGAACCCTTTATGATGTGTTTCATGTCTCCTCCTTGAGATGAGTTCTCCGGCAACTAGAGCAGCATCTACCTACACCATAAGTGCAACTGCGGTCGGACAGATCCGTCCAGCTGGAACCGATCAGAATCGTAGATCATAAGGTGAAGAATCTACGTAACAAGATCATCCTAATGGTCAAGATATTATGGTCAAATCACAGACAAGATGAGTACACTTGGGAACCAGAGGCGCTCGTCCGCGAAAAACACCCGAAGCACTTTCCCTAGGTATGTTACTTTTCTCTTCTTCCCCCACTTCAAGCAAATTTTCGAGTACGAAAATCATTTTATTTTTATTGGATTGTAACATCCCGACATTTATTGGGCCACCAGAGCCCTAGTAGGCCCAATAAAAGTGACCTGAATCCTACCCATGACCTGGTAGAAAGAGACCCTAAGCAAGAAGGGAGGTAGATAAATCCAACTTAAGTTCTGTCAATTCCTGTGACATCGTATAGATAGTACAAACGCATTGGAACTTGTTACGTTGGACCACGAGGTCATGTAGTGGATATGACCATCCCTCGTAAAACGTCGCGAAGACAAGATTTTGAATAATGGTCCAAAGAACTCTGATTTGAGTTCTGTCAGTTCCCATGACCTCGTATAGACAATACGAGTACGTCAAAACTCGTTGTGTCACAATCCGAGATCTAACGATGAATATAGACATTTTGACCGATTTAGTGCGCCGCGACGCGTAGATTTTGGGCTTTACCAAACAAACTCTGATTCGACCCCAGTCAGTGGCTCTAGACTCGTATAGTTAATACAAAGTCAACAGAAGTCGTCCCAGACAATTTTGATGACGAATGGTCAACTCTAGGTCAAATCGAGCGTGGTCGTGCACCGAAAAGCGTGCACACGCAAAATATAACACGATACCCCAACTTCGACCCGACCCTGATGTTTTGGACCCAATTTGACTTTGACCAACATGGGGGACCCACCCTAGGGTTTACTTTGGTCAAACTCACCTAAAAGTCAACTTTTTCTATTTTTTCAAAGAGGTGTTCACCTCCTTTCTTTAATGGGTTAAGGGTCTACCCCCTATCACATTTTGGGCCACCAAGACTAGCCATATGGGGGAAGGCCATGGGCCAAGGTAGGCCCAATTCTCCCTCCCCCTCTTCCTTCCTCTTAAGGAGTAAGGCCCAAGTCCAAACCCACTCCTTATCTTTTGCTTGCTGTCACTTGGGGTCATCCTAATAGTGCCACTTGGCCAGCCCAAGTGGAGGGGAGAGGTGGAGCTCCTCCTCCCTATGGGATTAATCCCACATCTCCCCCAAACCAAATAAACCTCCTCCCCTTGCCTATATAAGGCCCTGCCCAGCTTGCCTTCCCCCACACCAACCCACCCAAGCCCAGGGTGTCACAACCCGCATTTTCTCAATATTTAAGTTATATCAGAGTAAGTGAAAATACACACCGTGATGCCACGCCGTGCAGGGGATAACTGCAGACGCTCAGACAAAACTCCAAACTCTACAAGTTAAATGAAATTCATAAGTTATTAAGTAAAAACCAATTTAAATTTAGATGGTCGTATCCCTCGGCACAGTGGATCAGCTAGACCAGGAGTAAGAGTATAGTTATACGCTGTGGAAATACTTTAATTATGTTGGATTAACATCCTACACGAGCATAAACATCCCCGAAGGTCAACTCGCAGTATGCAAGACTCTAGATTTATTATAAGTATACAAATAGTTTTTACGTTAGTTAGAAAATAGCATTTTTGGTTTAGAAAGGTGACATGTATGAAATACTAGTAGTAAATGCTTTTAAATACGTAACATGCAACCTAGCATAAACATTCCCAGAGAGCAAGTAGAAATAATTAAATCATATAAAAATGACTTAGCAGTTAGCAAGTACTTAACAATAAACAAGATCTTGTGGGCCTCAATAACCTGACATGAACCCACCAAAATAATGTATGTCTGAACTAAAGAAAAATTAAACAACAACTACCTCACAACCAGTGAGGGATAGACAGCTGCAGAACACCAGCCATAAATCCAAAACTCCTAGCCGCTCAACCGGCTACTGCTCCAATCCAGAGGCATTCACAAGAAAAGAATACCTCAATATAAAATATACAAGAGGTGATATGAAGCAATAAACAAGGAGGCAAAAGGGTTACCAACCCCGATTCTAAGAATAGCTGAACAAACCTCAACAAATTAAGAAATAAAAATCATGGTAAATGATAAACTTACAAAATCCAAGGGTAAGGTACTTGCACTAAGTGCAATAAAGAACTAAGCTTCATAAGATGCATATACAAGTAAGTATATATAAATATAAGAAACAGGTCAGCTCTACATTAGTGAGCAAAATCACCGGCATAATCCGGTACCCGTGGGGGGAGACACCTCCGCTGACACACCCACAGTAAAACTTCACAAGGGCCCAAAAAAAGAAGGTATTGTACCTTAACACTCCTAAAACCGGGGAAAAACCGGTACCTGTGGGGGAGACATCTCCGCCAGCACACCCAGAGTCATAAACCCAATCGGGGTCAAAAGATCTATCAAAATTATCGGCAACCATAGCCAAGACACAGAAAACTCATAAACAAAGCATTGGACTTCTCCAACAATAAATGGAGGAACAAATCCCAAGGAAATTGGCCTAAGATCAAACTTGATGAAAACAGCAGGAACTGGACTAATTTTATTTAGCAAAAATAGCCTACTGATGATATACCAAGAATAAGAAAAAATATGACTAAGTCCACAGAAGAGCGTCAAGTATACTCGACGCCACGTCGAGTGCAGTCCACGCTCTCAACGCCAACCAGAAAACAGGATGGCGTTGAGTGTATTCAACACACTCAACGCCGCGTTGAGTGTAGTCAGCCCACTCAACACTTTTACACTAAAGCTCAAAAAAATCGATGGCGTTGAGTGTATTCAACACACTCAACGCCTCGTTGAGTGTATACAGCTCACTCAACGCTTGATAACTTAGCTGCCAAAAATCAGATGATGACATTGAGTGAGTTAAGCTCACTCAACGCTGTCAACGCTTTTCTTACTTAATCGCAAAACTAAGCGATGGCGTTGAGTGAGTTCAGCTCACTCAACGCTTTATCACTTAGCCGCAAAAAGAACTAGATGACGACGTTGAGTGAGTTCAGCTCATTCAATGTTGTCAACGCTTCTCTACTTAGCTTTTACAGATATTAAGTGACGTCATTGAGTGAGTTCAGCTCAGTTCATCTCACTCAATGCTGTCAACGTTTTTTTTACTTAGCTTGTTGATTTAAGCGACGACGTTGAGTGAGTTAAGCTCATTCAACATTGTCAACGCTTTTATACTTAGATTTACAGAATTAAGAGACAGCGTTGAGTGAGTTTAGCTCACTCAATGTTGTCAACGCTTTTAGACTTAGCTTCTAAAATTTTATAGAATGGCGTTGAGTGTGCTAAGCTCACTCAACGACGCGTTGAGTGTATACCACTCACTCAACACTTTTAAACTTAACTTCTCAGACGACTCAGCAAGGCGTTGAGTGCATTCAACGCACTCAACGCTTTCATATTTAGGCTAGAAACTGAATATCAGTGCTAAGGCTATCCTCAATGCCTAAGACAGAAGCTTGGCAGAAATGCTATTCTACCTAAACAGAGGACATTAGATTTACAACAACCACTAATTTTTCAATAATTTAATTAATAGTATTAATAATTTTTTTGTCAATATCTAAACCTAGACCAAGAACAATTTACTGTCATGCTCACACAAGAAGAGATTTCTCCTATAACAATACTCCCTCACCACAACCACTAGCTTGCTGCTAAGCTAAGCACTATTCGGCCCTCTAGGACAGAAATAGTAACATGAAAGCTTGGTAAGGGTATAAATCACCACTTGCCCCAAGATTCACAGAAAACGAATTTGACAAGGAGGAGATCCTACTCTAATTCTGCTTCTATACAGGGAGGAAATCAAGAAAATGTGAAATAAAAACAAGCACGGGGGGAAACCACCACTTGCCTCAAATCTCCAGAAATCCGGCCAAGCAACGCTCCACCTCACAGATCTGGCTGCAAGAACACCTAAGCAACAATTCCTGAAACTTTTCAGGACGAAAGAGGGTCAAAACCGCATACCTTGACCTCAAAAAAATCCAAGAAACTGAGAAAGCTTACAGTAGAAACGTAGATCTAGGTGAGATCTACCCGGATCTACTCTCCAAAGATGATTTCGAGCACTAACCCTCCAGAAATTGGTGGCCGAAAGCTTAGAAGAGACCGTCGCTCTCGCTCTTCCCGAAACAGCCGACGGTTTCAAAAAAAAGATGATGAATAGTGTTTGTCTATTCACCAGGCTATTTATACTTAGAAATATAAGTATTATAATAATAATAATTTATTATTAAATAATGGTGCAAACGACCCAAAAATTCGCGCCAGCACGTATTTCTGCGAAAATCACACTGTAGCTAAATACCGACGCTAGGAACCCAATGACGCAGTCAAAATTAAGATTCGACGAACCAAACTCGGGCAAACACCTTCTGAAGCCTAAACATAAGCATTCCCAAAGAGGCTCCACCGAGTCACCAAAACAGACCCGACTCGCTAGGGAATTTTGCAAACAGGCTAAACCCAGCCACACACAGAAAACTTAAGAGCTAAAATCATGCTCTAACAACGACATATGTCAAAAATACGTCAACATAACGCCCTGACGTCATAAACATGTCAGATAACGAATTAAACCAAATATCAAAAAATCGGGGGCATTACAACCACTCCACATAAAAGAAAGTTTCGCCTCAAAACTTTACGCATAAAACCTCTATTACAAAAGAAAAATAAATAACCAAGGGTTATTGAAAAGAATACATACCAATCAACCAGGAGAACAGATGAGGATGAGCCTCCCTCATAGCTGACTCCAACTCCCAACTGGCGCTTTTCACGTCTTGGTTTTGCCACAAAACTTTAACCTATATTTATTATATTCTGCCACCCGCCATCCTCTCTCTCCCCTCTCTTCTTTATTTCTCTCTCTCCCTCTCTCTATCCTTCATCGTCTGTAGGTTTATGATGTCTAGAGGTTTTCACCTTTTGAATATATATAAAACAAATGGATGTTGAATATTGGATCTAGATCCGACGACCATAATCAATTCAATGAGTTTATTCATGAATTTGATATTTCTTTATATATATATATATATATATATATATATATATATATATATATATATATATATATATATATACATACATACATACATACATACATACATACATACATACATACGAGTGGTAACTGGGCCTGGAAAGCCCGACAGGGCCCGGCCTGACAAAAGTCTGGTTAGGCCTAGGCCCGGGCAGGTCTGGTCCAGGCCCACGCCGGTCCTGAGAGGCCTCAAAAGGCCCAAGCATGTGCAATATTAATGTACTGCCCGACCCGGTGCCTGGCCCGGGACTGGCCCAGGCTAGGACCGGTCCTAGGCTAGGACTGGGCCCGGTCCCAGGCCATAACTGGGCCTGGCCCATTACTAAACAAGGCCCACACGGGCCACGCGCAACGTCTCTAATTAGAGACGTTGCAGAAGCCGGCTGCAACGTCTCTATGAAGAGACGTCAACTGGCTGCTGACAGTTGCTGGCCGGCATTAATGCATTATTGCATTAATATATTTATATAATATATAATATATTCTCATAATCTTAATTATTAATAACTATATATTTTAATGTTATATAATATTATAATATAACAGCTCTATAGAGAACCGTTGGAAACGACTCTCTATAGAGCTATTTGTTTCCGTTATTTTTTTAAAAAAAAATTATAATATTAATAATATTATACTCATTTTTTTTAAAAATAGGTAGCCTTTCTAGATCAAAAAATTTTAAGTTTCATTCATAACTTAGGCACTCATAATTTTTCTTCTACTTTCAATTTTAGTTCAAAATTTTGATCAATGACATCTTCATCTGGTAACGTTCCCGAAATTGTTGAGCACAAACATAGTGCTCCAATCTGAGAGCACTTTGACAAAGTGCGTATCAGCAATGATTTTAAAGCAAAGTGCAGACATTGTTCAAAGTTGCTGACTGCGGCCGGAAACTCCACACTCATGTGACACATCAAATCATGTGTTGCAAACCAAGCTCCGAAATCCAGTCAAGCACACCTATCAGCGGCCGGATAAGTTTGGACTTATGATCAAATGCGGCAAAGAGAAGCACAAATGGAGAACATCATCAGACGTGGATTGTCGTTTAATCACTACGACAATGCCCATGAGACCGTTTATGTTCATCGAGCTCTCCAACCGAAATAACATCAAGTAAGTAGAACTACAATAAGGTGTGACACATATAAAGCTTATATTAAAGCGAAAAAAAATTTAATTAAATATTTTGACAATTTAGATAGTATGATTAGTTTAACTTGTGTTGTTTGGAGTAGCGGTATACAATTAGGACATTCTTACATTTGCATTACAAGTCATTGGATAGATCCTACTTCATGGGAGCTATCCAAGAACATCATTTATTTCAATAGTTTTGAAGTTCCACATATCGGAACAGCAATTTATCAAGTAATTATGAATTATATACGCGAATTTAAAATAAAAGATAAAATTATTAGTATTTCTTTTGATAACGCTAGTAATAATATTGTGACTATTGATAATTTAAAAAGAGATTTAAAACCTATGTTAAATAGAGTATTTTTTTCATACTCATTGTGTTTATTATGTTTTAAATTTAATTGTTCAAGATAGTTTAAAATTAATGGATCCATATATTATTAAAATTAGAAGTATGTTAACATATATATATAGTTCACAAAAGAGACGACAAGATTTTTAAAAATTTGTAACAAATCCGGGAGAAAAATTTTTAAAACTAGAACATGACATGCCAATTAGGTGGAATTCCACTTACAAAATGTCAAAAAAAGCAATCCGTCAAAAAAAAATCTTCTAATGGAATTTTATTCAACAAATACAACTCATGACTTAAATGACGATGATTTGGAAACAATTTATATGTGCTTATTAGAATGTTGTATAGAGCGATGATTCAATTATCTGTCTTTTATTATTGCACCAGTTCCCAAGTTATCGAAAAAATTTTAATTATTACAAAAAATTTAAATTACTATAAAAAATATAGGTTTTGGCAGCCCGTAATTGAAACTATGTAAGTAAAATTTTTAAAATACTATAAGAAAATGTCACATATGTTTCATGTGTGGCGACTTTAAATCCTTTATTAGTCGTTTTAGGTGTTGAAAATCTTTTAGAAGAAATAAATAAAAATTTACATTTAGATTTAAATAAATTGGAATTTGAAGATTAAATAATTTCAAATTTTAATACAGTTTTTACAGATTTCTATAATTATTATTATGATTTATATGAGCCGCGACCACGAGATAATTCAACGCAAGTATAAATAGCAGATGATTTTCAAAATGAAATTTATGAGATTGCTTCTAGAAAAAAATCACGAACTACTAGTGCATTAAATGAATTAAGATTATACACTAAGGGTCTGTTTGGGACATCTCTGACGGATTGAAAAGCTGCTGTCTGGATAGAGCTATTTTAAAATAGATCTCTGGGGAGCAATTTTGAAAATCTGCAGAGTGATTGGGTGTTCTGTGCAGAAGTGCGCTTTGAAGAGCGATTTTTTATTTTTAGCTGTTTGGAGAAAAAACTTTTGGAAGCTGTTTTTTAAAAAACTAAAATATATAAATATATAAAAATAACTGATAACATGAGTCTTTTACATAGTTCTAGAAAATAGAAAAAAAAGGTCTTCCAACATCCGTCGACTACATTTTTGGTCACACTTCACACGACAACACCTTAACCAGTGCGCCAAGATTCCCCAAAAAATTTCTACCAAATTAAACTTTGCAACTAAAGAAAACTTTACCAAATGACACTCTAATTAATGTCCATATAAAACGGTTGACCTATTTGCAATTATACAAACCTGTAACTTTGATATCTAATCATCACATAGCACTCCAAAGAAACGTCTTCGTTTTCAACCATCAAATTTTAACCATGCTATGCTTCATTTATAAATAAATCGTTAGAGGTTGGATTGACTTACAAAATGGCTTAAATGACTTGGTATTTGTTGGAACTTCATGCACTAAAAAGACCGGTTTGATCATTTTAACCTCAGGTTACCCTAGAATTAAACAGTACTTGTGTTTTTTTAACAACACGGCCAAAGCTATTGCTATCATGTCCAAAGTCCTTGCACATACGGCAATTAAAATAGTGTAATACCTGAAGCAGTTTATGCGTGGAGCGAGGTGCGACCTCCGACAGCTTTTCCCTCTCCTCCTTTTCCTCTCCCCTTCTCCTGGACTGTATCATCGCCGACGTTTTTTTACCAAAAATTGTTTAAAAAAAGACCTGAACTCTCTACACAAACAGTGGTAAACGAAGAAGGAAAAGAAGGGATTGAAAGCGAACCCTTCGGGTCGGCTGCGAGATGAAATCATTGGGGTCAAAACCGTACTTCTCGAGCAACAATTTGTTCTTCTCCTCTTTCGTTGAGGAATCCCTGGAATCTGATAAAAACATCAGATCAGATAGCGCAGAAGATGTATAGTGCTGGAGTGAACTCACTGAAGCTGGTAGAGGAGGAGATGACGAGAAGAGAGGTTCGACATCTGGTGAACGATAAGAGGGGATCGGGAAGAAGAAATAGCGGCCGGATCGGGGAGAAGGAAGGGACGCGGGATCCGGGAGAAAACCGCGAAATAACATCCGCGATTTTTTAAGCGCTTAACGCAGGGTGAGAGGGGCTTCCGAAAAAGAGCTCTGGGAGCGGCTTTTCAAACAGTGATTTTATTAAAGAGCTGTCCCAAACAGACCCAATACCAGCTTTGGCGGCTGGGAAAGAGCTTCTCCAGCCGCCAGAGCTGTCCCAAACAGACCCTAAAATACAATTTAGAGAGTATATGACTAAAAAGGAAATTAAAATTTTTAATATATTAGAGTGGTGGAAAAATAAAACTAACACATATCATATTTTGGCCTTAATGGCCTGCGATATATTAACTGTCCAAGCTAGTACAGTAACTTCGGAATCTGTTTTTTCTTTTAGTGACAGGATTTTGAATGAACGACGGAGTCGACTTAACGAAGAGTCGTTGGAGATTTGTATTTGTTATAAAGATTATTTGGACGCGGCGAACAGAGAGCAACATACTGCTTCCATCGAAGGCAGTTTCTCGTCAGTCGAAGAAGAATTGAGTTCGTTAAACTTGGCCGATGAAGATTGAATATTAGTGATGTATTTTATTTTTTTTGGGGTTGGCCGTCATACGGTGCTTTGACACCTTACTTATTGTGGGTGGGTAGGTTGAGAGTTGTGAGATTTTGTGCATTTTGTAAGTTCGGGTAGTTTTTCTCAGGGTTGGTGGCCGACCCGTTTGTGTGTGTTGTAATTTTTTTAATATAAAATAAAATATATCTTTTATCTTATTAAGTAGTTAAAATTTTAATACATATGTTTTACATAATAGATTTATATTAATTAATTTTTAAATAAAAAATCTTTTTTTAAAAAAAAATCGGTCTAGGTAGGCCTGGGCCTGTAGGCCTGGGCCTGGTTAGGCCTGCTTGGGCCTGGTTTAGGCCTTGACAAAAATGCTCTGCTATTCCCCATTCATACAGGGGGCCTGAGCCTGGGCTTGGCTATTGCCAGGCCTGGGCCTTGGTTTGGGCATAAAAAGCCTGGGCCTGGCAGACCCAGGCCTAAACTGGGCCTGTCAGGCTTTATGTGCACCACTAACCTCCCCCCGCCATTAGTCCCACATCGTGAAAAACAAATCTATTTCGGTGTTTAAATAATACCAGGCGGCAAGGAATTTTGGAATTGAAACCAAATCTGTTAGACACTTCTGTTAATTTTTTTTTTACAAATTTTGAAGGGTAAAATGACAATTTCACATCTTTGGGTAGGAGTCCTATTTAATTTATAGGTTTAGCAAACTCTGATTCTAGGTTTAGAATACCTACAAAAATGCAGAGGGAGCGGGTTTATTAAGCTAGATCCGACGACGATTGGACTATTGAGACAGATCTGACGATGCTGATTAATTCCATGAATTTGCATTTCATTGCTATTGACATGCCACAATGTTTCTTTATATATGATTAAAATACACACACATATATATTTATACATTTATATATACACATGTATATGTTAGCACAAAAATGTATCTCTACATCGAGCACAAAAGAGAGACGGGGGAGACCGCAAAATGTCGACTACTTGGGGTCGAAGAACAGTGGCCGCCTAGCGACTAGAACAAATTTACCCACCGCAACAAATACCACTTACGGCGGATGATATTATTGATTGAAATTGATAATTACAAGGGGAGAAAAGAGAAACTAGCTGGCGATCAGGAGATCGAAAAGAGACAGAATTTGAGATCGCCCGTCGCAGACGACTAGCTTAAGGATTCAAATCAGTGTCCTTTATGGCTACAGTTCACCTCTATTTATTGGTGCGGAGGCCTGCCTGAATGGGCATGTTCTAAAATTGCGGGCTGCCAAGAGAACCGAACATAGATGAGAGGTTACATGGTGTGTAAATAACAAGAAAAAAGAAAGCATCCTAATCGTGCAGTCTGACGGTCAGTCTTGAGCTTGGCTGCAGTTCTTCTGGAAGCTTAAGTGTTGTCATGCTTCATGCGGTCTGAGCAGTCTGAGCAATCTATGACAGCGGTGACCGGTTTTTCTAGACAAAAGACTGATCGCAGAATACCAGGAAAACACGATCCACACACATTTCCAAGTTTTTTAGGACTTCAGAAATGTTTGTTTTAACCACGAAGGCCGCGACTAGCCTTTAATGCTGGGAGATTTATAAATACAGTCAAGAAGTTTGAACTTTCCCGAACGTTCATTTAGACTGCGGACCTCATCTTGCTTGCAGTTAATTTTCTTGAGATCGTCGCGACTAAAATCAAAATTCATCTGATAAAGCAAATCGAGTCAGTGGCCAAGACACAATCTTCTCGGTTTTTTGGCACTTTGCACCCCCCCCCCCCCATTTGCACCATTTTGGCACTTTGCACCCCAAGTCAAATTTTAGAGGGGTATTTTAGCCATGCAGATTTATAATTGATATTTATGGTTTTCATCTATTCCTCCCATCATTATTCCGTCCATCCCTATTTCTTCTCTCCAGCAGCGCGACATTGATAGCCTAGGTCATCCATGGGAGCGTCGTGATCACCGGAACACTGAGCTTGTTGGAGTGTCGTTCTCGCCCTATTTCTTCTCTTCAGCAGCGCGACATCGATAGCCTAGGTCATCCATGGGAGCATCGTGATCGCCGGAACACTGAACTTGTTGGAGTGTCGTCCTCGCCCTATTTCTTCTCTCCAGCAGCGCGTCATCGATAGCCTAGGTCATCCATGGGAGCGTCGTGATCGCCGGAACACTGAGCATGTTGGAGTGCCATCCTCGCCCTATTTCTTCTCATGTGGACTCACAGACATGTATTTTTAAAAGACTATATATATGTTGGGATGCATTGAAAAAAGGTTTTATGGCAGGATGTAGACCTATTATATGTCAAGATGCAACGACTAGTACGAGATCAAAGCAACCGGTAAACATTAAGCCATCGTTTTCTCTTTTATCATTTTATATTATTCGAATGTTTCTTTAAACATTTACATGTTAATATGTAGGTGAGGAGGAAATCGTGATCGTGAACATGATCGTCAAAAGAGGGAGATGATCGTGGACTGCTACTGTTTTGGACTGCATTATGTTTTGGACTGCATTATGTTTTGGATTGCATTATGTTTTGGACTAAATTATGTTTTGGATTGCATTATGTTTTAGATGATCGTGAGCTATAATAAGTTTTGGATTGCTACTGTAATATTGTATTCTCTTTTGAAAATTATGTAATATGTGCTGCTAATTTTCTGGGTGCAAAATGACAATGTTGTTCGTTATGTATACTAATATGGGTGATTGTTTTCTGACATTGGGTATTAGGAATTGATCTTCAGGTTTTCTTGTAATTTACTGGGTGCAAAATGACAGAGCTTCAAAGTCCATGGCCATTATCAATGGATTCATCGGCACTCTAAAAGTATTTGTTCACCAAGCAAGAGACATACACAATATCTGAATCTACCAAAAGCAGGATGTTTATACCAGGCTCCGTCTCACTAGTGACCCAGATATCTCTATTTCCACTAAAATCATCAATGGAGGTGGAAAGTATCTAGTCTTCAATGAGAGCCTCCATCTCAACGTTCGAACCTTCGATTCTTCGCTCAAATGTGATAATTTCCTGGGTGCAAAATGACAAATGTTGTTTGTTATGTATACTAATATGTGTGCTAATTTCCTATAATATGAGTGCTAATTTCATGTAATATGTGTGTTAATATAATATTATTTTGTTCGCAATGATATAATATGCATGGGTGTCAATTTCCGGTAATATGAGTGTTAATTTCCTGTAATATGAGTTTAATATTCGATTTTGAAGGCATATAAAAAATCGGGTGCAAAATGGCATTGTAAAAATTTGGGGCGCAAAACGCAAATGTAAGGAATTCGGGGTGCAAAACGCCAATGTAAGGAATTCATGGTGCAAAACGCCAATGAAAAATTTCGGAGTGCAAAATGCCAATTTAAAGAATTCGGGGTACAAATTGCTAATATATGTCATTTCAGCAAAATTTGGACAAAAATGACCTTTGAAATTAAGCCTAGGGTGCAAAGTGCCAAAGTTATGGCAAATGCGGGGGAGCAAAGTGCCTTATTTAAAAATTCTGGGTGCAAAGTGCCAAAATGGTGCAAATGGGGGTGCAAAGTGCCAAAAGCCTGATCTTCTCCTAGGGGAAATATTATAAGGAAGGACCGAGAGAATGATGAGTCCGAAATTTATAGGGTTTTTCGGACTCATCTGGGCTTTTTATCTTGCATGTGCCCTACTTTTTCAATTGGAAAAGTTATATTTTTGTTTAGATATTCACTTGACCATTTTGTGCACTGTTTTGGCCCAAGGGTGTGCATTTGCGCATTCTGTTGTTGGGGGTAAGCACATGGTGCTCCCCACGGCTCTTTCCTGTTGTTATCTTTGCTATAATTTTTTTGCTGGGAGCCTGTGCTCCAGTTTGGTTTTGTTGTGCAGGTGGTGCGTTTTTCGAAAGGCGGGAATTCTGTTTTGAGGAAAACGCACGGTCGTGCGTTTTATTCGCGCACGATTTGACCCCGATCGTGCATTTTGTTCAGCTGGAAGAACATCGAGTTAAGCTCGACGAATTTCGTCGAGCAGAGTTCTACGATCCTCACGCACGGTTGACGCACGGTTTCTTCGTAACCGTGCGCGAAGGAAACACACGGTTTTCCTGTAGCTTTCTAGTTTGTTCTATTCTATGGTTAATCGTGTGATTTGTTCACGCACGGGCGGAAGCGCTCGTGCGCGAGTAAAACACACGGTTCTCATGTTTGTCCCTGCATTCCAGCTTTTTGTCGCTACCCGTGAGATTTCCTTCACGCACGGGCGGAATAGTCCGTGCGCGAAGGAAACGCACGGGTCAATGCCTCTCCTTCCGCAGGCTTGTTGTGAAGTTAATATCGCACGGTTTGCGCACGGTTGTGCGCCAAATCGTGCGTGCCTATTTTTCTGACCTGCTTTTATTTAAAGCTCAGATTTCTTCTTCTTCCGGAGGATTCGGTTCCAGTCCGAGCCAGCCGCCATTTTCTGCTCTTTTGAGCGGGCAAACTCTCTCCTAGCCGTTATTTTCTCTCTCCTCCTTGGAGAGTTGATCCAACCACCATTTCTATTCCAAGAGCTATCAACTTCTTCATCTCCGACCACCACTGTCATCTCCAAGCTTCAAGCTCCATGTCAAGCTCAAAGGTTGCTGCATCCATGAAGTTCTTTGGTTAGAACCAACCAACGATTTTTCACGAAGAAGATGGGATATTCGAAGGAAGTGACAACCCTTTTTGGTTCCCGGACGTCAACCATAGACCGAGTTCGGACAAGTCCCAACAACCCTTGAATCCGACCGTGAATATCGGAGAGACTTCATGCGTTTGGTTGTTTCTCTTCCCCGTTGCTTGTACTATTCCTTTTTTTTGCATATTTGGGTGTTGGATTGATGTGCAAGAACATTGATAGCTTGAATATTTCAGTATGTCTAAGTGTTGATATATTTTAGTTCTGGATATTATTGTGGAACTTCAGATTTTCTCTTGTTCAAGTTGTGATTATGTCGTTCTAGCGATTGCTAGAAGCGTGTGTTGCGAAGAGGTGATCGCGACCCTCATTAGCTCATCCATATTCCGTATTACTCTCTTGAGTAATCCACCAAAGAGTCGCGGTGACGGCGACCCGCAATAGTTTTCTTATTATTGTTAACTTAGGAATCCAAACCAAAACCCCCTTTGTTTACATTAACGCTTGCAATCACCTTTTCAATAGCGAAATCACACTCCCTACTTGCACTCCTCGAGAGATCGATATTCGGGGATTCAACTCCTCAACTTTATTACTTGACAACGACCGGTACACTTGCCGTGAACGCATCAAGTTTTTGGCGCCGTTGCCGGGGAGTGCAATAGTTGTGTGTATTTTTCTTTTGAAAAAAGTTTGCAAGTGTTGGTATTTTTGAAAGAATTTTTTTGTGTTGTATGACAGATCCCAACTCCGGTGAAAGGGTTGAAGATCTTGTGGTTGAGCTAGAAACTGCACGTGCGAGGCGAGCTCGCCTGCGTGCTGCTGCTGCTGAAGAAGGAATGGAGAATAATGGCCTAGGAGGAAATAGCCAAGGAGAACGGGTTGTTGCTGGCCAAGAGGTGGTCCAGCTACGCATTAGGACAATGCGTGATTTCACAACCCTGACTGCAGGAAGTGTTTACCCTGGCTTCGGGCCGACCATCGTAAACAACCACTTTGAGATAAAACCCGCCATCCTGAATATGATCAGGAATAATATGCAGTTCGCGGGATTGCCGAGTGAGGACCCGCATCTCCATCTGGCGGAGTTCTCGGAGATTTGTGGCACATTCCTGTATGCTGGAATTTCTGACGACATTGTGAAGCTGAGGTTGTTCCCGTTCTCACTGAGGGACAAGGCAAAGACCTGGCTGCATACCATTGTTCCAGGGACCGCTACTACTTGGGAGGCATTGTCATCTATGCTTTTTGGCAAAGTTCCACCCGGTGGATAAGATAGTGAATGCTCTGAGGGATATTGCAACCTTCCGGCAACTAGACCATGAGACGCTATCTGAAGCGTGGGAGAGATTCTCGAAACTGTAGCGTCGATGCCAGAGCACGGCTGTGAGCCGTGGAATCTAGTTGAAATATTTTATTTTGGTATTGAGACTAATTTCAGGGCAATGATCGACGCAGCTGCTGGTGACACGATAATGAACTTATCTCCGGAGGAGGCATTGAGGCTACTTCGAGATACCGCCTCCCATAACACTTATTGGACCGCCAGGAGAAATGCCCTAGAGGGGCGAGGACTTTGTTTGAAGTTAACGATGTGGTGCAGCAATCGGAGGCAAGCCATCACACTTTAGATGGAAGGAATATGTTGACCAGATCGGCCCCTCCTCCAACTCGGTATATGGACATATCTTGTCAGGGTTGTGGTAACCCTGGCCATCATGCCTTCGAGTGCACCGCTGGAGAAAGCATTGCTGAGCCGTCAGGTATAATGTCTGATAAAAATGAAAACGTGAATTTTATAAATAGTTAAAATCGCAATGTTCCTTTTAATAATGTTTATAAACCCAATGTGAGAAATCATCCCAATTTCTCATCGAATCAGAATGCTCCCGGTCAAAGATGGCAGGGAGGCCAGCATCAATTTGATGCTCAAGCCTCTAGTAGCCAGCCGCGACCGCCGCATATGAGTTATAATCCGAACGTGCAAGGTACGCGCAAAAGTGCGCTGGAAGAAATGATGGAGAAGTTTGTTGAGATGGCCCAATCAAATATGTCCACTCAAACTGCGTCCATGAGGAACTTGGAGACAAAGCTGGGGCAATTGGCCCAAGTGTTCTCCGAGCGTACTCGCGGCACCTTCCCAAGTGATAGGGAGAAAAATCCCCGTGAGCAAGGGAAGAGTGCTGGGGACGCGGGAGAGTGCGAGAAAAATGAAGTGGTCGTTAAATGTGAGATTAATGTAGTAGAGACGATAGCTCTATGCGACTCTGGATCATCCTGCAACATTCTTGCTTTGCAAGATGTGGAAAAATTAAATTTAAGTATCGAATCTGATGTCCAGAAATCTCTAGTGTTAGCGGATGGATCGGTAGTTAAGACCGATGGTGAGATCAAAGATGTGGAAGTAATTATGAATGGGGCTGCTGTAGTCACCGACTTTCAGGTGTTAGGGCCCTTGGGAAATACGTCAAAACCCATCCTAGGGGTCCCATTACTGAAAGCCAGTGAAGCTACCTTGCAATTTAATGTGAGTGGTGTCACTTTGGCTCCTAAGGTAAATCTGACTCTACCATCTTCACCTCCCCATATTAGTTCAAATGAACATGGAGAATTTTTACAATTAAATGATTCGTTATCTAATGATGTATCTAGTGCTGCTGAGATAGGTCTTCTACTGAAGGAGCAAGAGCAGGTTAAGAAAGTGATAGAACAACTGACGGTGGCTAAGGGAGAGATAAAATTCTTGACTGTATTTATAAATCATTAGACAAACAAGATGTATATGTTAGACACACTCGTCGAATTTTACCTAGGTAAAATTCTTGGTTTCTGACTTCTTGTCTTTGGCCTTCCTTGATCCTTCTCCTGTACTTGGGATAGAAGTACGCTCCAATAGAGAGATTACCCGTGAGTCAACACGATGACCTACATAATGAGGGATTATATTGTGTAATCATGTGTCTACTGACCCACTGTAACCTGACATTGGTGTGTACTTGGAATTATAAACTTGCAAGTACAAAACTAAAAAAGCACTATCAAATACAACCTCAATTCATCTTAGCTTGACCGGACCCTTCTTCAAATCAGGATTATTGTGGATTCAAAACCCAACACTGACTCTATCCTAGGAAGGAAGAGGAATCAAAGCTATTATGCCCTCGATTTATCAATATTTGGTTTATTTCGTTATCCGGCGTGTTTTTGACGTCAGGGCATTACGTTGATGCATTTTAGGCATATGCTGTTGTTAGAGCATGGTTTTAGCTCTTAGGATTTTTGTGTGTAGCTGGGTTTAGCCTGTTTGCAAGATTCCCTAGCGAGCTGTGTCTGTTTTGGTGACTCGAGGGAGCCTCTTTGAGAATACTTGTGCTAGGGCACGCGATCAGCGGCGGGCTACAAAGCAGCGGGAGTAGCGGCGGGTTAGGGCACGTCGGCACGCGATCAGCGATTCTGCGGGAGCAGCGGTGGGCTAGGGCTAGCGGAAAAATGAGAGCGAGATGGAGTGATTTGTTCTCCCTCGGTGAAAATCGCAGAAAATCACACCCGGGCACGTGCACAGGTGTGTCCGAACCTGGGTCCGCCCCTGTTCCCTTACAGTGCTACCATAAATTCATCAGGGCTTTTTGAGGTCTTAATTAGTCCCTGCTAATTTATTTAGGCTCTGTTTTAGAGGGCTTTTTAGCTCCTTTCCGTTCTCTAGAACATGCTACCCCACCTAAGAAACCGTTTGGATTGTCTACCGGTGGGAAAAGCTAACGTGAAAAACTTCATTTTCTCCTCTTTTGAAAAGTTACTTGTCACATACTTTTCAACATTTTCAAAAAGCACTTTCTCATCTCAAAATGTTTCTCTTAAAAATATCTCCAACTTGATTTTTTTGTCCAGACATGATTTTTTTTTTCCGGACGCATTTTTTTCTCCCGGGCGAGTTTTTCGGCAAGCCGTTTTTTTTGCCCATGCGAGAATTTTTCGCCTTGGCCGGCATTTTTTGCCCAGGCGCGGGGTTTTTCACCCTGACGCGCTTTTTTCCGCAAGAATACGGTTTTTTGCTCGTGCACGATTTTTTTCGCCCAAACGCGTTTCTTTTTGCCCCGGCCGATTTTTTCGTCCGGCCACGATTTTTTCCCATAGGCGCGATTTTTTCGCTGGGGCACAATTTTTTCGCCCGACTGTAATTTTTTCGCCCGACCGCGATTTTTTCGCACAAACGTGTTCTCTTCGCCCGGGCCCTTAATTTTTTGCACGGGCACATTTTTTTTGGCCTGGGCACGATTTTTTCGTCCGATGTGATTTTTTTGCTCGGAAGCAGTTTTCCCCCGAGCACAGTATTTTCGCCCGGAAGCGATTTTTTCGTCCGAGCTCGAATTTTCCACCCGAGAGCGATATGTATCATCGGAGCTCATTTTTTTTCGCCCTGGTGCAATTTTTCTCCCGAGCGCGATTTTTTCATCAGGGAGCGTGATTTTTTCGCCCGGTGCGATTTTTTCGCCAGGTGCGATTTTCACCCAGTGCGATTTTTTCGCCGGGCGCGATTTTTCGCTCGGGCGCTGTTTTTGCCCGCCCTAAAAATTTTTCTGCTCGGATTTTGCTGTATTTTTTCACCCGACGCGATTATTTTCCTGACGCTAACTTTTTACTCAAATGCAATTTTGTCTCTTTCAGCAAAAATATAACGCCGTGAGAAAAAATTCACGTCCGTTGCGAAAAATTCGTGCCTTGGGTGTCTCCCCCGGTCAAAAAATTCGTGCTCGAAAAATTCGCGGCGTCCGAAAGATTCGCGCCGGACGAAAAATTGACGTCCGAACCGAAAAATTGGGCTCATGCGAAATATATAGCGTCTTTACCAAACAATTGGAACCCGAGTGAAAAAACCAGGCCCGCTTGAAATATCACGCCCCGCACTGCGAAAAAAATCGCGCTAACGCGTCGAAAAATTAGTTTTGTCCGAAGAAAATTCAAGCCGGGCAAAAAATTCATTTGCCGAGGCGAAAAAACTTTGCCGTGCAAAAAAATTACCCCCGGCGAAAAATCGCTCCGGACGAAAAAAGTGTCTGTGCGAAAAATTATCTTTTTTCCTTAGGCACATTTTTCGCCCAACTGTATTTTTCGCCCGACACGATTTTTTCGCACAACGTGTTCTCTTCGCCCGGCCCTTAATTTTTGCACGGGCACATTTTTTTTGGTGGGCACGATTTTTTCGTCGATGTGATTTTTTTGCTCGGAAGCAGTTTTACCCAGCACAGTATTTCGCCCGGAAGCGATTTTTCGTCCGAGCTCGAATTTTCCACCGAGAGCGATATGTATCGGAGCTCATTTTTTCGCCTAGATGCAATGTTTCTCCCAAGCGCATTTTTCAGGAGCGTGATTTTTCATCAGGGCTAATGGAAATAATTTCGACCTCTTAAAAATTATTCTGACTGATGCTGTATTTCTCCAACCTTCCTGATGCTGTATTTCACCTCTTAAAAGTTCTGACTGAACAATTAATTTCTATTAATTGAAAGGTTTTATACAGCTAAAAATAGTAAATCACCTCAAAAAAATCACCCAATGATTACAGTGGTGTAAGGCACTAATGGGATTTGCCCAAATTTTTACACAATATTATCATATAATCAAGGCCCTACACTGAAGGATTTCATCTCTGTTTTAATTATTAAAAATAGAAAGACTTGTAAGAAAATTAATATTATTCTGTGGGATCTGCCCAAATTTTAATATTATATTGTTTCATACCTTGCAATGAAAGAATGATAGCTCCAAAAAAACTCGAACACAAAACACAAGCAAGCAGGAAATAAGGACAGAACTACACATACCTAAATCATACCTAAAAGCACAAAAATGAGCCCAATACACAATAAAATATATTATTTGATCTTTTTCCACACTTAAAAATCTAAAACACACAAAAAAGTAGGGGTCTGATTATTTTATTGTGTGGGGCCCACTTTTTGTGATTTTTAGATAGGTGATTGTTAACCGCAGCCCTTAATTGGCTAGTCGCACCCCGAAATCTCCCAATTTTTCGTGCTTTTTTGAAATACGCGTTGTACATGCAATATCAGGAAAAGTGTTCAACACGAAAGTTATAGATATCGACGAGATCTACAACTTTCGTGTTGAACACTTTTCCTGAAATTGCATGTACAAGGCGTATTTCGAAAAGACGCAAAATCTAAGCATATTTTCAAAGTACACCTTGTACGTGCATTTTTAGGAAAAGTGATCAACACGAAAGTTGTAGATCTCGTTGATATCTACAACTTTCGTGTTGAACACTTTTCCTGATATTGCATGTACAAGGCGTATTTCAAAAATGCGCGAAAAATTGAGAGATTTTGGGGTGCAACTAGCAAAATAGCGGGTTGCGATTAACAATCACCTTTAGATATATGATTTTGGTGTGCATAGAAATATCCAGAAAATAATATCTTGTTACATCTCTTGGACCTTGGTAAGTGGAGAGCCCATAATGATAAGCTGCTCCGAGCAGTAAAATGGTAATGATAACATTTCTGCAAAAGAAAAAGAAACAAAGATAGCTTAAATAATTAGAAGAAGAAAAAAACATCTTCAAAGAAGATTTAAGATGTCATACACTTCTTCCAACAATATTCATCTTTGAAGCTCACACAACACAACATGGGATGCAGTGGATTCAACCCTTCACAAACTCATCCTCTAACCAGATCTACGGAACATGATCCAATTCCGAAGAAACAGACGGAAGCAGAAAAAGCAAAACATAGATGAACATGACTTGCCTCCGGAGTTGTAATTGACTTGGGTCCCCAATCAACCTTTTGCAGATGAAAAACCTAATTAATTGAAAAGTATAATTCAAGGGCGCACAATGATATCTATCAGCATTAAAATCAAGAATAATAGCCTATTTAAAAGCATAACAACTCATCATAATTCAAGTAGATGACAGAATGCATGTTAATAATGCTAATTCATATGCTTCTTTAACTTGAAACTGAGATTATAAAATATATTTTTAGCACTTCACCTGCAATCATGTGACTAAAGACTGGCACATAGAACAATATAGCAACTTAGAAAGGAAAATAGCAGTAGCAACATCTAGGAATTATTGACTATAAAGACTGGTAAATGCAGAGTTCTACAATATAACAATAAACTCATATCACCTGTTGAATAAAATATAATTGAAGCATGAGAATGGGGCAGATGACAGACAAAATGCAATTTGGAAAGCAATTGGGAGGATATATCACATTTAGATAAATGCCAATATGAAATGATATCCATCAGCTTTTGGCTCAAATAAACAAAACATCAAAGAAACTAAGGTGTTCAACAATTTTTGGTTAATGCTATCCATCAGCTTTTGCCTCAAACTGATGAAACATTAAAACAAAACTGAGGTCCTTTAAAAGAAATTGATCCTACATAACATGCTAAACCACTCACATAACTCGAAGGTTTAACGGTCATAAGAAAATGACTTCGAATATGAGACTTTTAACCAATCTAGAATGAAATCCCTCTTTCCCTTGACATTGATAATTAGAAGAAAACCCTAAAGGAGAGGTTAAGGTTCAGCAGGGTAGAAATGTGAGGATACCTAGAGTCGAAGCGAATATGGAGCAAAGCCCTGCCTGTGGAGTTTGTCAGGGCCTGGAATCCCACGGTTGTGGATTTCCTGCTGTGATCAAAGAAAATGCTGCTCCAGGAGCTTCTACTTTGGGACTGTATGTATGCAAAGTTGGAGAAACCGCTAATAGGAGAACCCCAGAAGAATCGAACACGAAAGTGCGTAAAATTGAGATAGCGACGAGGAAGAATGAGCGAAGCGTGAGGAGGACTGGGACACGAGCGAAGAGAACGAAAGAGGATTAGGGCACGCGTAGCACCCGCGGTTTAGAAATAGCGTGAACCAAAAAAGGAGTATAGCAGCAGGATGAGCGGGAAAGCAAAATAGAAATAGAACTTTAAACTTTGGGACTCATCGATAAATTTGGGTATCGAGCGTGTATGCTTGAGAGGGGGACACGTGGAAGGGTTTTGGGTTGTTTTGTATAGTATAGATATATAGCATCTTCGTTCGGGACTATGCATTGGAACAATGGTTGTCAGGATCGCGATCCGGATCTTTGGATCTTACGATCCCACGATCCAGATTTTGTAAATTGATCCTAATTTTATAAAGCGATCCTCGATCCAACCTTACTATCTGATCCGATACTACCTCGAAATGATCTCATCTAGGATCTCGATCCTGACAACCATGATTTGGAACATAAACATAGCCTAATTAAGCTAAGCCATCTTAGCTTAAATGATATAAACTTCAGCCCAAAATCAATTGCAATAAAATATGTCAAAATCAAGGTCGCTCGAAGTAATATTTTAATCACAAATACCCAAAATTGATTTATGTTAATCACGAAGACCAAACACAATATTTAAAATGAACCGACATTTTTAGCTTACAATGAAAGCCATGAAGAAACTGATGTTATAAATTACATAAAAAACTGTGATTATGTTATCTTCACATATTCTGTGATTGAAGCTTCCATAGCCCTAGAAATGCAAACACAGACAAACACAGTATCAAAACCAACACTATATCCAAAAAAGAGAGAAAACAACAGTCACGGTTCTAAAAGTATTAGTCCTATACAAAGAATACACACATGCACAAAGATAATTCATAGAGAGAAATGACTGTGTCGGTTTGGGCCCCCCATGCTGTCTTTACAGCCCCTTCGTCTACCAAAGGACTTCAGAAAGCTCTGATTCATGCCAAAAATATTTGTGCGGACTAAATTTAAAATACTTAATTCATAATAATGACACTAAAAGTGAGAATTCAATAGGAAAGCTCGAATCCATCCTACGGTTATAATTACTCGGCTGAATGAAAATTCAATCAGTAAAAGAGGCATTGAAGCTATGAATCATGCCAGTAAATTAAAGAGGGATATGATGAGGGTCAAACAAATTCAATAACCATGCATTACACTGCTTAATGTATAACCGACAACCATATGGAAGCTTTAATTCATGCCAAAAACATAAGAGAGGTAAGATAGATAGCATAATGCAGATCCAGCTATTGTAGTGTTACAAAGTAACGGGGGACTGCTGCTCAGAAGAACGGCTCAGGCGGCCGGAGGTGGGGAAGAAGACGGAAAGGGTAAGCAGAATTAGAAGAAGAATCTTATTAACATAATCCTTAACTATTACATGATAATCCAGGTATTTAAACCTAAACAAAACTCAACGGATATATTACAATGGTACAGTACTGTTTCCTAATAACAAAAGCCAGCTGTCGGAATGTTGTGGCTCCTCCAATTTGAATTAATAGGAACCACTGATCTGATGTCTTCCTTCCTCCGCCGTTAGATGAGCCAGCTGTAACAATACTCCCCTCCTATTAAAAGCTGTCCTCAGCTTCTTCGTTAGCATTTTTCTTTTGCCCTAGATCTGAGTGGCCGGCTTCCGGAGATAGCAAGAGATGGGGGAACGGGTGGTGTTTGAGTAAGGATCTCTGCCAACGAGGAAAAACGCCATTAGGTTCTTTCATCTCGGATCTGTTTGGAAGCTCGTCATCGATCGTATGGCTGGAGTTCGCTAGTTGCTCCCCTTGTTGGTTTGCTTCCACTATTGACTCGTCCCCTTTTGCTTCTGATTTTTTTTGTCAACCACGTTGTTGGTGCAGACATTCGTAGGAGGTTTGTGAACTCCTGAAGATCAGAGAGATCTTCCCATGTACTCTCTGCGGGAGGTAAACCTTCCCATTGTACAAGTCCTTGTTGTATTGCTTGGCCCTGTCGGAGGATTTGGCGATAGTCGATGACGGTCAAGGGTTTATGCAGTGGATTATTCTTCCATTGTAACTCAGGTAGTTCGATGATCTGTTGAACTGTCGTTCCTGCGTAGGGCTTTAATAATGAGATACGAAATACGTTATGTATTTTGGATTCCGGAGGAAGGTCCAGGCGGTAGGCTGCTGGTCCGATGATCTCCCTGATTTTGTACGGGCCATGGTATTTCAGATTGAGTTTTCTGTTGGTGGTTCGGGAGATTGATAGTTGCCGGTAGGGATGCAACTTTAGTAGTACCCAATCCCCTACTTTGAACTGCTTCTCCATTCTTTTTTTATCCGCATTTGATTTCATGCGCTGTTGTGCTTTGAGTAGGTTGTCCTGTAGCTGTTGTAAGACTTTGTCCCTCCTTAATAATGTTGTCTCTACTGCTTCATTCTTGGATGTACCTGCACAGTAAGAGAGTAACCCAGGTGGAGGTCGACCGAACATGATCTCATAAGGGGTCATGGCGGTCGATGAATTAAAAGTCGTATTATAATGGTATTCTGCTAGACTTAGATATGTTGTCCATTTTTTTGGGTTTCTATGGGTAAATAGCCTCAAATATTGTTCCAATGATCTGTTCACTCGTTCAGTGAGCCCGTCTGTCTGCGGGTGATATGCGGAACTATATTTGAGGGTAGTCCCCTGATGTTTAAATAATTCAGTCCAGAAATTACTGAGGAAAACAGTATCCCTGTCCGTAATTATTGATTCTGGAATACCATGGATTTTTCCTATGTTTTCCCAGAATAAGTTCGCTGCCCTAGGGCCTGTAAGGGGACTTTGAATTGCCACAAAGTGGGCAGCTTTTGATAATCTATCAACTACTATCATTATATTAGTAAATGAGTTGGATGTTGGCAATTTGGTAATGAAATCCATAGTTAGATCAGCCCATATTTTGGTTGGGGTTTGAAGGGGTTGTAATAACCCATAGGGTAGGTGGTTTATGGGTTTTGCTCTCTGGCAAAGATCACAGCTTTGTATGTAAGTAGTTACATCGGATTGCATATTAGGCCAGTAAAATTGTTGTTGTAAGCGATGTGTTGTCCCTTTAATTCCAGAATGGCCACCCCAAAAACTATCATGTGAGGCAGTTATTAAATCTGTGCGCAGTGTAGAAGTTGCTGGTATATATATGCGGTGCTTGTAGTATATGTATTTTCCTTTATGGGCCCAATCGGGAGTCAGTGATGGCGTAGTAGCAATCTCTCGTATTTTATTCTGGGTAAAGGAGTCCATTAGATAATCCTGCTCCAGCGTTTCCAACAATGGTGACACAGGGAGGGCCAACGTGCAAAGATGCATTTGGGTTGGGCATTCTGGAATTAAGGTGGCTCTGGAAAGAGCATCGGCAACCGCGTTTTGTTTGCCAGCTTTGTATTTAATAGTGTAATCATATCCAAGTAATTTGGAAAAGAAAAATTGTTGCTCGGGAGTGTGCAGTTCCTGAGTAAGAAGGTGATGTAGGCTCTGATGGTCCGTGTAAATACTGAACGGGTGTCCTAGGAGGTACTGCCGCCATTTTGCAATAGCGGTGACAATAGCGTACATTTCTCGTATATAGGTGGATTTTTTCTGCATTAAGGGCTGAAGTTTTTTGCTAAAATAAGCGATCGATTTGTGTTGTTGAAGAAGAACTGCTCCAATTCCTATACCCGACGCATCAGTTTCAATTTCAAAGGGAATTTTAAAATTTGGTAATGTCAAAATGGGAGGGCTAATTAAATGTTTTTTAAGAGCTCAAAAGACATTTGTGCTTGTGGAGTCCATTCAAAAGGTATATTTTGTAATAATTCGGTTAAGGGATAAACTATCGTAGCATAGTTCTTAATGAATTTGCGATAATATCCGGTTAGCCCGAGAAATGCTCGAATTCCTTTCTGATTCGTAGGGGGGGAAAAAGCTTGGATAGCTTGTAGGTTATACTTTGTTGGACCAACCTCGCCCTTACAGATCTCGTGGCCGAGGAATTCGATAGTGTCTGTGAGAAAGGTACTTTTGGATTTCTTAACAAATAAAAAGTTATCGGTCAAGGTTTGTAAGGTTATATCCAAGTGGTGCAGATGATCTGGTATTGAGGGGCTAAAAACTAGAATGTCATCGAAAAAGACGACAATGAATTTTCTCAAATACGGTTGGAATATGGTGTTCATGAGTGCTTGGAAGGTGGATGGCGCATTCGATAAGCCAAAGGGCATTACAGTGAATTCGTAATGTCCTTGGTGTGTCCGAAAAGCCGTCTTGTGCGTGTCTGCCGATGCCATCCTTATTTGATGGTAACCGGAGCGTAAATCTAATTTTGAAAATATGCGTGCGTCAAACAATTCGTCGAGTAATTCGTCTACGGTTGGGATTGGAAATCTGTTTTTAATAGTGACTTTGTTTAATGCGCGGTAATCGACACAAAAGCGTCATGTACCGTCTTTTTTTTACTAAAATAACTGGGACCGAAAAACTGGAGGTGCTGGGCTTAATGTAGTTCTTTGCCAGCATTTCTGCTATCAGTCGTTCAATTTCGTTTTTTTGTGAGTATGGATAACGGTACGGCTTAAGATTGGGAGGTTGTGCATCTGGCTGTAATATGATTTGATGGTCGATGGGCCGCTGAGGTGGGAGGTTTTGAGGCTCCTGGAACAGATAGTCGTATTTGTCTAATAATGCCTGGACCTCGGGCGATTCTGCCATAGTCGCATTGTAGTCCTGATCCTGTGTTATCTGGGTGGTGGAATCGGTTGTGAATAAAAAATAGGTAGCGGCGGGGGTTAAAGATAGTAATCGGGATAACTGCGATGATGAAATCAGGCTATTGGGGTGGGTTGTATGACCACGTAAGATAATTGGGCCATGAGGTCCGCAGAAAGACAATGTAAGAGTTGAGTAATCAGTTGTTACAGGACCTAGGGTCTGTAACCATTGTACTCCTAATACTATGTCAGCTCCTTGAATATCTAAAATGTATAGATAAACAATAAAGAAGGAATGCTGAATGAGCAGTTTTACCGCATTGCAACGCCCCTTACATGTAACGGATGCTCCGTTACCTAGATAGACAGGAAATTCGGGTATAACATGTATAGGTAGTTGTAAATAGTTGGCCAGTTTAGGAGAGATGAAATTATGGGAACTGCCGCTGTCGACTAAGGTTTCCACCAAATGGTGGTTGATTTGCGCGGTGAGTCGAATGGAATGGGCCGGAACGGAGCCTGTTAAGGCGTGAAAGGTGACCGTGGGGTTCGTCATGTCATCTACCGTGGTATCCTCCAGGTTAGTCATCAGGTCTGGAGTGTCATCGAAGTCATCTGCGAGGCCCTGAAAGTAGCAGAGGACGCCCTTACCTTTGCATTTGTGGCCAGGGTGGTATTTTTCGTCGCAATTGTAGCAGAGACCCTTTTCTCGTCGGCTTTGGAGTTCGGCCGGGGTCAAGCGTTTGATCATGGGTCTGGGTTGGCCGGGGTGACTGGGTGGTTTAGGGGCGGAGGGTGGCCAGGTCGGTGGTTTATGTGTTGGCCATGTGAACTGTTTCGGTAGGGGGGGCTTAAAACGTTCGTCGGCGTCTAGTTGGTCTTCGAACATTCTAGCCAGAGCAAAGGCCGTGTGTAGTTCAGTGGGCTGCTGGATCAGAACCTTGGATTCAATGTCCGGTTTTAGGCCCGAAATAAACATTTTAGTTAGAAATTGAGGGTCCAGTCCCGGGACCTGTGTCATCAATTCCTCAAATTGGGATTTGTAATCCCGTACTGTGGTAGTCTGATTCAATTTAGTCAAAGCACCTGCAGGATTTGCGTAAACCGACACGCCAAATTGTTTAAAAATCGTCTCAGTGAACAGTGGAAATGTGAGTGCAGGGTGATCACGTAACGTGGCTTGATACCAGCGGGAAGCTGGTTTGTCCAAATGGAGGGCAGCGTAAATGAGATATTCGTGTGGAGGAATGTCATTGTATTGGAAAAAAAAATTTAAGTCATACATCCAATCAGTGGGGTCACCGTCGGCAAAACGTGGACAAGAAATTGTTAATAGCTTAGGTGGAGAAGAGACAACCTGAATTCTTGATGCAGGTGGCTGTGCCCCAAGAATTCCCTGGGACGATTGGGCTGTTGCTTCCTCATGTGCCTGCGACGGTGGACGGCTAATGTCGGAGGCCTTTGACTGACGGAATTCTGTGAGTAGGAGACGGATTTCTTGGCGTAAACCCGCAATCTGTTCGGACGCTTCTTCCCGTGTGGCCAAGATTTGTTGGGTCAGTAAATTTTCCTTGGACTGCATTTCCGTGCGGAGAGTGGCGAGGACCTGCGCAGAATCGGACGGAGGAGGCATGGCGTCGGGTTGGCGGCCAAGATCTTCATGTGAACGAGTTCCCACCATTGGAAAATGGGATCGACGAGAGCACCAATTGTTACAAAGTAACGGGGGACTGCTGCTCAGAAGAACGGCTCAGGCGGCCGGAGGTGGGGAAGAAGACGGAAAGGGTAAGCAGAAGAAGAAGAAGAATCTTATTAATATAATCCTTAACTATTACATGATAATCCAGGTATTTAAACCTAAACAAAACTCAACGGATATATTACAACGGTACAGTACTGTTTCCTAATAACAAAAGCCAGCTGTCGGAATGTTGTGGCTCTTTCAATTTGAATTAATAGGAACCACTGATCAGATGTCTTCCTTCCTCCGCCGTTAGATGAGTCAGCTGTAACATGTAGTTTAAAAGAAAGTAACATAAGTCCCAAGCATATGCATGGTTGCATAAATTCTTAGTTACAACTATTCTAATAAGAAAATTATAAACGATAGAGAAGGCTAATAAATTCAATCCCTAAGGGAAAACTATATATTGTTTAGAAGGTGAGAAGTTCAAACCCAATACAGTAAAACCCTTTTCTGAAGACGTAGGTTGGATAGATGTCCGATTACACCAGTCAGATGGATATATACGTGCTGCATCCAGAAAAACAGAGAATGATACCGATTGGATGTACATCTGCGTGATGTGACGAAGAAAAGCAAATGTAAGAAGAGGATGTTGAATCCATAGTCCAAAAGTAGGAAGGCAAGGAGCTGTTTTGCAAGAGCGAAGATCTATATGCGGATGACCTGGCGATCTCTGTTTCAGAAAATAGAAGCTGAGGAATGTCTCATTAAATGACATATGAGCCAACCTCTAGAGAAAGAGCATCAGTAGCGGAAAAGGCGATGGTTGCATCATCCCCTTCTCTTTTGTGGAGGCTCTGCACATTTGTCGACTATATGGGAGCAGCCCCAATTGGTGAAACTGGAGCCAACCCTGAGCAGGAGGTGCAGCTTGAGAGGCTGATATGACTCCGGCTTGAAAAACTCCCAGGACTTCCGAAAAAGAATAACTAATAAATGATGTGGTTGATCTGTGGAATAAAAAGGCTCTGAACGTGATATCTGACTACATCAACTTTTTGTGAACTGAAGCCAAGAACATCAAATACATTCTCAGGATTAAACACGCATGGAAAACAATGCATTAACAAAAAAATTGCAGAAGTCATTTGCAAGAGTGGATAAGTAAAAATAGTAATGTAAAATTATGGCATCACATTCAAGTTATCTTGCAGTCTAGCGCGAAATGCTTTTCCAGACCATCCATCACGCGATTTGCATTAGTTTAGCCATGAATTCATCCCAAAACACATCATAAAATTCATATGGTTCAGTAAACCTATGAGAGGCTTTAATAGTGCTGCCAAAATATCATCCACGCCCTGCCCTATCAAAGTTTTATTCTCACGAAAAGAGGTGACACGGGACTGTCTTATATGACTGGGAAATAATGGGTGATCACTAGATGCAACCAATATGAGAACCGACGATTTACTTGCAACAATTGACATTTATAAAACATATTAATTTGATTGTCACAAAGAGTTAAAATTTTCAAATATAGAAACACGTGAGATTGGTATGAGTGCGAGAGTGCAAAAAATTAAATCACTAGTTGAATGAGCAAATACAAAGACCAAAATGACTGAAACAAGGCTTATAAACCACTCTCTCCAAGTAACAGAAGACCCAACGCTAACAGAAAAAACAACACACCTTAAACATTGCAAACGGAAGGGGGGGGGGGGGGGGGGGGCTGGATGTACTTGTCGAGGGCTGGTTTTCATCAATCAGAAATTGTTCTTTGCTACCCAGGATACAGGACAGCGGTCTAACCCCTGCTGGAAGGTACTGTAGGTGATCGGCAGCAAGCTACCAGTGGATGAGAGGGTGGAGAGGTGGCGGGGAATGCCTGGACAATGTTTGCTGGCTGTTTGGGGATATCTGAACAGCAGCAAAGACTTAGGAGGTGAGGGGAATGGATGATGGAATTGAGGGGGGGCTGAGGTTCTGCGAGAGGTTTAGGGGTTGGGGATGGGAAGTAGCAGATTAAAAAAAAAGAGGAGTTCGGCGATGACCAGGTAGGGGAGAGGGGCTTATTTTGGGTAGTGGGGAAATAACAGAAGAGGTTCCACAAATTGGGAATGAGTGGAGGAAAATGGGGGCAGTTATAGGAGAAATGGGGTGAGTGGGATGAAGTTTTTAGGAGGGAATTTAGGGGTCTCCACGTGAATGAGGAATAGGGAGGCTTGGCTTAATTTAGGAATCGACTCCTAAAATGTAGGGGAGTGGGGTTGGAGGGGGTAGTGGGTAGTTAAGAGGTAGTTATGGTAGTTATGGGTAGTGGTGGAGGTTGGTGGCTGGTGGTGGCCGGAGGTGGTTGCCGGTGGTGGCGGAGGTCGCTGGAGACGTTTTCCGGCGATCGCCGGAAAATGTGAAGTGATAGGAAAATGATGGGGAAGAGGTGGGGGATCACCGGAAGTGACCAAAAATGTTTTCCGGTGATTGTCGGAGGTGGAAATAAGGGAAAGAGGGGGTTGTTTTGTTGAAAATTAAGGGGTGGAGATGGTAGCGGGATGGATATGACCGGCTGCTGATGAATAGCACTCCTGGTAGAATTTTCCAACAGCAGCTTGGGAAGGGAGGAATGAATGTTCTTAGGGTGGTGCTTGGCAATTGGAGCAGGGAGTGTTAAGGGGAAGTGTTGGCTCGCAAATGGAGAGGTAGAGTGGTCTGTAGCCGGCTGTGTATGGGGTGGAGGGGATGGTGGTTGCATGACTGGGAGATAGGAAATGGGGCGGCAGAGGGCTGACTGTTAGGTGGAGGAAAAGATGGGAGTGGCCGGCCAATGGGGAGGGAGGGAGGAGGTAGATTCGAGCTTCGCACCCGGGGTTCGGCTTCGGCACAGAGATGACCAAAGAATGAGCTTCAATATTCCATTCTTCAATGATCCAAATGAGAGCCCACACCCTCTATTTATAATTTACTATGGAGCAATGAACGACTATGATTGGCCGACGCACCGACTAAAAAAATACAAAAATGCAACTCGAAATAAAATGCAACGAGAGACAAAAATATTATGATCGGCGAGCCGCTCGAAATGAGCGGTCCCGATCGTCACTGCGCCCGAGGTCGTCGGGAGTCGACTCGAATGGATCGGGTGGGTTGCTACCCATCACGGGGGAGAAGAGCCAAAACTGCTACTTGCAGATTTTCAGTATAACTGCTACTTACACTTTTTAAAACAGCATGCTGCAGGGGTTTTGCACCAAAACAGCAGAATACAGTTTATCAAAACTGCAAGTTGCAGTTTCTGAAAAGTGCGGGTTCAATTTTAAACAAACAAACCAAGAATAAATAGTTGAAACATATGTGGAACAACTCACAGAGAAGGCATGCATAACCTATGAATTAGGCTCTTCGATTGAAAAATAGAAGCGTGAAAGGAGTTCGTTGGCTTTCATCCTCTGCAAAACTCATCTTGATAGATGACAGAACATGTAATTAAGATATGATTTTATTAATTAAGAACATGTACGAAGCTAGTTTTCTCTATGGGTGATATGTTAGGGGGTGTTGCGATCGGTGAAGATGGGTCAATCGGCAGCGACACGCGCAAAAGAGAGCGGACGGGGAGGGGGACTCAGTATACAACTAGGGCTCTATTTGTTTGGGCGTTTCGGAGCTCCGTTTTGGGCAAACGCCGCCGGAAGGCGGGTAAACAAATGAACCTCCGGCGGCGTTTGCTCCGTTTCCATCCGCCCGCCTTGAGAAACGCCCCAAAAAGCTCCGTTTGGAGCAGCCACCTCCCCCCTCCGTTTAGAACACTCCGTTTCCACCCGCCGGATCGATCCGCCACCGCCGAAACAAATGAAGCCTAGGGCAAACAGGAGAACCGCTGGGTCGGTTTCTCCACTCTTCAATTTCTCAATTCAACAATCCCAAAAATAATAATAAAGTCCACACCTCTCCCTTATATAGGGGGAGACCACATAGGCCGGTTGGCCGTACAAGCATAAATAAAACGCTAAGGATAAACAGATACAAGGCCCTTTGAATACCACTTGAGGCTCATGTCATCCTCAGTCCTCGCGCGCGCCTAGTGTAAACGCGCGCGAAGCGCCTTCCTTCAACTGAATCCGCCCCGTTTGTATCAACTACCCCGGGGTTCACAATGACTGTCATCAAGGTCAGAATCTGGAAACCGGGCCTTCACTTCCTCTGCCAAGATCCATGTTCCCTTGTCCTTCGCTTGTCTCTTCCAATGAATGAGATCTTGCCTTCCGGGCTGGCCTTGGACGTGCTCGGTGCGAGGTGTCCAACACTTCCTTGGGCTCGTAACGGGGGCATCATTACTACTCAGACCTTCGGGCAGGGTGGTTTCCCCACGCCCTTTTCAACTGTGACACATGAAATACCAGATGAATTCGGCTGTCGGGTGGAAGCTGCAAGCGATAGGCTACCTCCCCTATCTTTTCCACAATCGAGAAGGGGCCAAAATACCGCACAGAGAGCTTGGAATGGAGGCGACCAGTCAAGGAACTCTGACGGTGCGGTTGCAGTTTGACGAACAATCGAACACATGTTCGCCCGGTGACAGGAATACCTCTCGGCGGCGTCCGTTGACCTGCCTGGTCATTCTCTCGTGAGCGCGGCGCAGGTGATGTTTCAACTGTCATTGATCCAGTAGTTCCACCGCCAATGCTTCGACCTGGCATTCCCCGGCGAGCATGACCGGTATAGGTGGGGTTAGACGCTCATAAACTGTTGGGAAGGGGGTGACGTCTGTCGTCGATTGGTAGGCAGTGTTGTACCATAATTCTGCCTACGCAACCCACTAGGTACACTGGAGGGGCTGCTTGAGAGCGAAGCAGTGAAGGTAGGTGCCCACGAAGCGATTGAGGACCTTCGTTTGTCCTTCGGACTGCGGGTGATGTCGTACTATACCGTAGCATGGTCCCCTGTAAACAAAACAGTCCCTGTCAGAAGGTGCTCGTGAAAACCGGGTCGCGGTCACTGACAATAAAATGAGGGAACCGGTGTAGATGGACGATCTAGCCAACAAAGACCTTGGCCACCGAGCTAGCAGTGTAGGGGTGTTTGACGAATATGAAGTGCCCGTATTTGGAGAGACGGTCGACCACCACTAATAGACAGTCGTACCCATGAGAATGTGAAAGGCGGGTAATGAAATCCATGTCAATGTCCTCCCAAACCCGATCAGGTACCGGAAGAGGTTGTAGCGGGTCGACTAGGGCGAGGCTCTGGTATTTGGCCTTTTGACAGACCAGACAGTCGGCCACGAACTGCTATACTGTCCCCATCATGTCGCACCAGTAAAGGGTGGCCGCCAACCGACGAAAGGTCGGGTAGGCCCCTGAGTGCCCCGCTATCGATGTGGAATGAAACTCCTCCAGTAGGCGTGGTATCCATGGTGATGACGCTGCGAGGACCAGGCGGTCGCGGAAGTAGAGTTTGTCCCCCACTAGTCGGAAAGGTGGCGCGCATCCGACAAGCCCCGTAGCTCTTTGGTCATGTGGCAATAGTGGGGGTCCGCCCGCACCTCCTCTTAGAGGATCGCCGCGTGCCGCCACTAGTAAAGGGAGATCACCACCAAGATGCCTCAATGCTCTTGTCGGGACAAGGCGTCTACGACCGTGTTCGTCCGCCCGGTCTTGTACTCGATGGAGAATTGATAGCCCAAGAGTTTGGCTATCCAGAGCTATTGGGCTGAGGGGGAGACCTTCTAGCTCCATAAATGTTTCAGGTTGCGGGGGTCGGTTCTGAGGGTGAAGGGGCAGCCGAGTAGATACGAATGTCTATGCTGAACTGCTAACACTTCGTAGCTCGCTGCCATAGGCGGAAGCCACCTTTCGTCGGTCGGTGAAGGCCTTGCTGTAGTAAGCGATGGAGCGACCCTCCTGCATAAGGACGACGCCGACCCCATTCCTCGAGGCGTCACACTCCATGACAAATGACTGGGCAAATCGGGTATGCTCGGGACCGGTGCCGTCACGAGAGCACGCTACAAGCTTTAGAAAGCCTCTTGGGCGATGGCATCCCACAGGAAAGGCGCCTCCTTCTTCAGGAGGTCCATCAATGGCCGCGCCAAAGCCTCGTAGCCGCAGATAAAGCGGAAGTAATAGTCTGTGAGTCCCAAGAATTCGCACACGGCTTGGCGGCTCGCGGGCGTTGGCCAATACAGGACAACATCGATCTTTCACGGGTCCATGGCGAGCCTCTCGGTAGAGATGATATGACCCAAGTACTCGACTTGAGGCTGACCGAAAGTACACTTCATCCGGCGGGCCACGAGCACGTGGGTGGCAAGGAGGCAGAGAACGGTGGCGAGATGTGCCAGTTGGAGCTACTAAGATGAGTTGTAAACCAAAATGTCATCAAAGGAAACCAGGACAAACTTACGCAGATGTGGGCGGAACACGACGTTAATGGTGGATTGGAAGGTGGTCGGGGAGTTTGTTAGGCAGAACGGCATGACGAGAAATTCATAGTGGTCATCATGTGTCTGGAAGGCCGTCTTTGGCACGTCCTCTGCCCGCACGCGGATCTGGTGGTCACCCGAGCGTAAGTCCAGCTTAGAAAAATAGGTGGCACCACACAGTTCATCCAAGAGCTCCTGGATTATGGGAATGGAGTACTTATCTGGCACGGTGAGCTTGTTCAGCTCTCTGTAGTCGACGCAAAACCGCCAAATATCATCCTTCTTTCGCACCAGCAGCAACGGGCTGGAGAATGGGTTAGCACTCGGCTGGATGAGGCCCGCGCTAAGCATCTCGGCCATCATTGCCTCCATGGCATTCTTCTGGTAATGGCTACACTGGTAAGGGCGGACGGAGACTGCCGCCACGTCGGGCTGCATGATGATGCTGTGGTCGGAAACGCACGGCGGAGGTAGCCCGTGCGGTATGATAAAAACCATTGGATGGTCGTCGAGTAGTTGCTGAACGTCTGGATGTAGAGGAGGTGGTGCCGGTTTAGATCCCTGATCTATGTGCCACAGGAGAATGCTGAAATTCGGGTCGACCATGCGGAGAATGGAGCAGAGGCCGGCCGGAGAACGAGCCGGAGAGGAGTCATCCTGAAGGTGATGAGACGCACCCGATGTCTCAAAGTCCATCGTAAGATGCCCCCAATTGTGTTTGCAGCCCATGAGTGTGCTCAACCAGGACACGCTCAATATCGCATCCAGCCCGCCAAGGTCGAAGACAGAAATCTACAGAGCCCGAATACGTGTCGAAGGAAAACTGCAGGTCGACGCTCTCTCCAGGCAGGCACGACGTCCGTCGCCGAGGTACACGTGAAATCCTGAGGCTGGAGTCACCAGAAAGTGGAGCACCGCCACGAGGTCCTGGAAAATAAAATTGTGACTAGTGCCGACATCGATCATAAGGACCATTGTCGACTGTTGTAGGGTGGCCGTGAGCTTCATGGTGCACGGGCCGGTGATGTCGCACACCGAGTAACAAGAGACCTCAAACCGGTGGAGAGTGGCGACAGGCTCGGCCATATTGGTCCCCTCCTCGTCAAGCTCGTGGCCCTCAAATTATCCATCACAATCTCCTCTTCTTCGGCCCCCAAGAACATCAGAAGTCTCTGTTGGGACATTCATGTATCGGTGAGCACAGACCCTTGTAGTGAAAACAGAGGCCCTTGCCCCGAAGCTCAAGATACTCTTGATAAGAGATTTGATGGGGGGCGAGCCCGTGGCGGTGGCAGCTGTGGCAAAGGACGGTCGGGTGCTGGCAAAAGGTCTGGGGTAGCCCAACCCATTGGAGGCGGCGGATGGGAAGCGGTCAAACAGGAGGAGGCCGGGGAAGGGGTGTGAACCGGGCGGTCAGGGCGGAGGCGACAGTGGCAAAGTCGGCCTCCACGAAACGCGCTTGCTCCATTGCGCGGGACAGAGTGGTGGGGTCGTGGACCTGAAGAACGTTACAGATGTGTGGGCACAAGCTGGTGAGAAAGTGTCAAAGTAGTGGTCGGGCGATAAGCCGGGCACGTGCATGGCCACCTCGATGAAGTCATCGATAAAGGCGTCGATGGATTCTTCTTGGAGGACATTGCCCAGACGTTCATAGTGGTTGATGGCCTGGCGGCTGTCGTAGCGGCGGGTCAGCTCGTCTTTGAGGAGCGGCCAAGACAAGGTCGGTGACGACTAGCGGAGCCAAAGGATCCAATGAAGGGCTGAGCCCTCCATGTAGATCGTGGAAAGGGGAACCATTTGAGTCGCGAACATTCCCTAGATGTCGAAGTAGTGCTTTTCCCATGCGAGCCAACCCAAGGGATCGGTCCTGCCAAGACCGGCAATTCAATGCGGCGAAGAGCGCCGACGGCAAGCTTGTGTAGAGGGGGTACGCCAGCCGGAGGATCATTGGGGCTGCTAACTGAAGTCGTGGTGGCTAGAGGCGTGGTCGGTAGAGCAGCCAGATACGGTGGACGGGAGACGAGGAGGACGTGGATGTCGTGGACGACAACTTGGAGGTCCGACGGGGGCGTATCGACCCGGTCGAGGCGGTCGGAGAGCGCCGCAGTGGCGGCAGCCGGATCAGAGTCACGAGCCATACTGCAGGTGATACGCATACACCGTGTACATGCTGGGAGGAGCCGAGGAACGCGAGTAGGGCCACACGGAAAATAGGCAGAGGCGACGTCGGTGGAGAGGCTATAAGCACGACGCTGAGAAGGACAGCACTGCGCGAAGGGGTCGGGCCAGTTGTTAGGGGGTGTTGCGATCGGTGAAGGTGGGGCGATCAGCAGCGACACACACGGGAGAGATAGTGGAAGGGGATGGGGATACGGTATGCGGAAAAGGCAAATAGCGAACCGCTGGGTCGGTTTCTCCTCTCCTCAATTTCTCAATTCAACAATCCCAAAAATAATAATAAAGTCCACATATCTCCCTTATATAGGGGAAGACCACATAGGTTGGTTAGTCGTAGGGACATAAAAAAACGCTAGTAAATAAAACACAAAGGATAAACAGATACAAGGCCCATCGAATACTGCTCAAGGCTCATGCCGCCTCCGTTCCCCATGCGCGTCTAGTGTAAACGCACGTGAAGCGCCTTCCTTTGACCGGATTCGCCCCGCTCATATCATGATATCCTTCAAACAAACATTGCAATACTAAAATCAATTGATTAATGTTGCTCCTGGAGAACATAGCAATTAAGTAATGTCTACTAATAATCAGTAAAACTACAGTTTTTGTTAATACTGCAGAAGGCCGCAGTTCTTAAAACTGCATAGACATAGGGTCATTGTTTTTCCAACATGATTTAATAAGCATCATTTTCATTAAATCTTTTTACATGATAGTGTAAGAGAACACGGAAAATAGAGAAATAAATCACAATATTATATTACTTTTCACATATATCCTTATACAAGCATTTGTACACTTATACAGGTAAAGAGAGGGAAGAGAAAATCTCATTCTAAGATGTGAGACTAGATTACTACAAGGTAAGTAGACTCTAGCTGGGCCTTCATTATTGGGTTTTTTTACATAATTTGTTCAACACTCCCCTGCAAGCTGGAACATACAGATCGTAGAAACCAAGCTTAGATAAGAACTGATAATATAGCGGACGTAGTAACGCTTTAGTGAGAATATCAACAACTTGACCTGCAACAAGAAAATGTTTTAGTTCCAGTTTCTTCAGTTGAACCTTCTCTTGAATGAAGTAATAGTCGACTTCGATGTGTTTGGTTCGTTCATGAAATACATGATTTTTGGTAATATGTATAGCAAAATGACTATCACAATAGAGAGTAGCCGGTGAGGGAAGTTTAACACCAAGGTCATTTATAAGGCTTTCCAACTAGGTGAGCTCGAACACTACAAAGGTCATTGAACGATATTTTGCTTCGACAAATGAGCGAGCAACCACTAACTGCTTCTTACTGCACCAGGTGATAAGGTATCCACCGAACTATGTCCAATATCCACTTGTGGAACGACGATCATCCAGAGAGCCAGTATAATACGCGTCAGAGTATGCAATAAGAGATAAAGGAGAAGAGGACGACTTGTAATACCAGTCCTTGCCCCAGAGCAATCTTCAAATATCGAAGGATGTGTTCAACTGCCTAGTGATGAGAAATCTGTGGTGTATGCATGAATCGACTGACAACTCCAACAGAAAATGATATATCAGGTCTTGTAACAGTAAGATATATCAGCTTCCCTACAAAACAACGATAATACTCCGGGTTTAGAAGAAGCAGATCGAAATCTGAGGCATGAGCACAGAGCTTATGATTGACATTCATCGAAGTGTCAGCAGGCTTGCATCCAGAGTAGTTAACATCACGAAGCAAGATGGAGAGGGAGTCCTGAGAGCATCAGGAAGCAGTGTGACTTTTAAAAGCATAGAGCATACATTGAAAAGAGATGGAATGGCAGAGGAAGAGAGTACCTGAGCCCAAACACTATGAAGATGTGGCGGTACACGGACCATCATCATGGCGATACAAACAGCTTCATTCTAGGCATGTTGTGCAACGAGGTCTGTGGTTAGAGGTTGATGCTGAATCCAGGCATCAACTGGAGTTTTGGAGCACGCAACAAAGGGGGTGAGGTCGTCCGCCACCCCTAAGTCGAGTGATTGGAGATTTGTGATGATGTTAAACAGGTGTTGCAAGTTGTGTTTTCCCGAATAGAGGGAGTGAAGTACCTCCCACATGGCCTTGGCCATCTCATGATACATGGACATTCAATATGCTCACTGTCCAAAGAGTTGAGGATCCATGATTGGATGTGGCCAAACCACAAAGCCAGTCTTCAGTAGATTCAATAAGAGTGGCTTAGTCAAATGATGAAGGAGAACTTTGGTCTGAAGGACACGGCAGCCGGAGTGCACCCACTCAACAAGTTCTTCTTTTCAAAGAGATAGTGGTGATCTGAAGTTCGTCGCAAACTTCATGGAGGGGAATCGCAGCACGCAGTGGCGGATTCAGAAAATTAATAATGAGGGTGCACAAATTGATAATGGGGGTGCACAAAATATTTTTTTTAATGTGTCATTGGATTCTAAAAATTTTAACATAAGGGGGTCAGGCATCAATTTGCTTAAAAAAAAATTTGAACGTTTTCATCTTATCGGAGCAGTTTCTCCCTCATCTGACCACCGTTTTTGGCATATAAGTAGTCAAAATTCATTGCCTCGACGAGAGAAATCCAAATACACTAATCATTTTGAAAAATAATGAGGGACCAGTGTCCCTCGGGCCCCCCTCTGGATCAGAGGATGGCTGCAGAGGCGAGCAGAAAAGTGCCAGACCGCTAGAGCTCGCAGTCGGGAAAATAGTTGCGCGGGACGGAATAGATCCCTTAAAATTCGTTTATTTATGCTCTGATACCATCTAAGAAAACACGAAAAATAGAGAAATAAAACATAATATTTTATTAATTCTCACATATATCTTTATACAAATATTTGCACACGTATATATGTGATGCATCTTCCGTCGCATTCAAATGTGCATGACGTCATCATGCATCGTGGACCTTTTATTATTATGAATTTATTTATTACATTGTATTTCTTTCATCGCGCACCGGATTTTGTTTGAAATTGTTCGGCTCATTTGATTGACCACCGATGAGATCTTAAATAAAAAGAAGTCCGGTAATTTTAATCATTAGTGCGTAACAGACAAACTTAAAGTTATTCAAAAGATATAAATTTTAATTTTTTAAAAAAAATGGCAGAACGGGAAATAAAGTTTAGAAATAGAATTTGAGAAATAAATATTGGAAAATAAGTAGTGGTACATGAAGTTTTGAAATAAAGTTTGGGGAAAATATTTGAAGGTAATATTATTTGAAGACAATCCTTGTCATATGGAGGAGAAATGAAGAATATCCGGAAAAAAAAAATTTTGCAATTACTGCCTTGTGAATGAATCTGGAAAAGACTTGTTTGGAAAGCAAACTTTTGGAAGTTAATTAGCTACGTATAAAATAATCCAGCCAAGAGGAAGAAGCCAGACAGGACAGCAGAGAATCGATTTCTATTTTGACTCTGCATTGCCGGCTCCTCCCCATATAGTTACGCCGTTTTTGTAGCTGCTCCAAACCGTCACCGCAAGTTATTCTCAGCGGCTTCAATAATCACCTTTCCGAAGTGTTGAAACCGAAAACTCGGTCTCTGTGGAGTTCACCCTTGGGAAAGGGGTGATCGCACACTTCTCTCCTGCGAGCTGAACAACTAAGGAAAAAGAACAGGGGACAGACCCAAGGGCTAGGCGTGGAGGTCTCACTACACACCCGGAAGATCTTAGAGCATTCCCCTCCCTAGCCAAATGTCGAGCTAAGGATACCTCAGAAAGCGCAAGAAGACCGGGGCATAAGTAAGCATGCCTTCTGAGGTATCCCCCTGGGGTCTATTTATAGATTTCTGAAAACGGCCTGCAAATAGTCAACCTTCGCTGTCTTGAATAGCAATGTGCAGCCCAACTGGGTCTGCCAATAGTGTAACTCCGTTGTTCTGACAGGCTACAGGCAGGCCAACGGGGGTAAAATAGTAAAAACACATCACAAGAGACTGGGCGAGTGGCCCTCTAGAACCTCCACTCGCCGGGGGCGGCGAGGGCTCGATGGAGCTGGTGCTCGCCGCCTCTATCCCCCATGGGCGACTGCGGGCCCGGCCTGCCCCACTCGCCCGCTGCCTGCCGAGCCTCCTGGGGCGAGTGCGAGCCGGCCTGCTCCACTCGCCCGCTGTTCGTCGAGCCCTTGGGGCGAGTGCGAGCCGACCTGCTCCACTCGCCCCTCAAACAGTTCACCCCACTTGGTCGAGCCGGACTGCTGGTCTTGGTCGATCTGGTTCTTGTCGCCCGCTACTCACGGATATGGAGTTGTACACAATACTCGCTCTTTGTGAGGTTGATCCAAGCTCGGAAATAAACATTCAACCTTGCAATATGCGGCGAGTGCAACAGGGACTAGAAAATCTTTTGGTGGGCTCCACCAGCAGTTATAAATACATGTCTGCGTACCTGGATGGCCTCCGCCATTCCCCTTGAGTTTTGCCAAGATGCCTCTCTCCAAGGAGCTCCAAGAGAAGCTTATCCGCGCCCGCGAGCTCAACGCTGCTTGAGCTGACGCACTTGTCAGCATGCCTCCCAGTGCTGCACTGCGCGAGCAGTCCAAGTCCAATCCTACCAAGAAGGCGAAGTCCATCCCCAAGGATGTCGAGTCCATCTACCGCGACCTGGAGTCCACCCTGACTCCCAAGCTCGCCTCCTCTAAACCAGCTATGACCCCAAGGGGAAGATGGTCGTCGACATTCCCGCCGACCCGGAGCGCCGCCAGGCCGACGCCGAGACCTCCACGCCGCGAGTCCACACCCCACGCGACGACTCGCGGCCTCAGATTCCCTCCGACGCTCGTGTACAAAGCAAATCACCTCCTTTCGGGACAACAGGGCTGGACTCGCTGAATTCCGAGTCGCCAGCCCGCATTCCTTCTCAGCAGCCCGCATCTGCTCCTGCGCTCGCGGGGAAGAGGGTCGAGGACATCCCGGTTCCCAGCTTCAACCTCATCTCCCCGGGGTCCATCCTCATGGTCGCGGTAAGAACTTAGTCTTGCTGCCTTCGCATACCCTCCAGGAACTGCCGAGCTTATCCCGTAAGGCTTGTTAGAATATTTTTCCCAGACACCTTTGATGTGCTCGCACCCCTTCTCTACCGGAGTTGGTCATTTTTTGCAGGTCTCCCCGCTCCATCTGAGATCGAGGAATCTTTGGAACAGGCTCTCCACTCGCCACCCCCTGACCCTGGGATGGAAAGCTTCTTGGACAACTCGTTGGATCCTGTCGAGCTGAGACGACGAATGATAGAAGTGCTGAAAAAGCAGGACGCCTCCTTGCGCCAACTTTGAGCGAACTACGCATATGGCGAGCAGAGATTACACGCGCTGGAGCAGGATTTCGTGTTGTTCGCGGATAAAGTGGAGCACAACTCGGCGGGCGAGATGATGTCCCCCACCCCGGTCATGGTGAGGATCCATGAGAACCCGCAGACCTTCAGTCGCGACCTGGACCTGGTCTACGAGTTCATCACCCCGCGACGACCTCCGGGGATGGGGGCGTGAGGCCGGGGTAGATGGAAATGGCTCCCCAGCTGAGCCTACCGGGCCTCGCCCCCCAGCACCCCAGGTCGCGCGGGCTGACCGAACTACTTCTGCTCGCAAAGAACCTCTTTATTTTCGAGGCTGCGATAGCCCCTGTCTGTAATAAGTTAACATTTTTTTAGAATTACGTATGTTATTAGAAATAATAAGATGTGTCAACTAAACCTCTGCTCGCACTACGATAGGTCAGGTCGCCGGAATGGCAAGCTGGGGCTGGCGAGCTGGGGCTGGCGAGCTGGGGCTGGCGAGCGGGGGCCCGCAAGCTGGACTGACCGGTCAGCTCTGCCATAAATTTTGTTTTCTATAAATAGGCCCCCTCACCAACCCCCTGGCCCATAGCCTTTATTGCATTCAGACCCCTCCTTGATGCCCTTCTCTCTACCTGTTCTCGCACCCCAACCCATTTCGCGAGCATGGGCAAAGCACAACCTGATGCCGACGGGCACTCCAAGTGTGCTCGGCAATTTGCCGAGTACCTATTCTTTGACGAAAATACCACTGAGTGCGAGCTCACCACCTTCAAGAAAGAGTACCCCCCCCCCCCCCCCCCCCCGATAATGAGGCGCACCGGCAAGCGGTGGACGAGACCATCAACACCTTTTTCCGGGATGAGCTCGTCTTCCCCATCTCGCACTTCGAGGTGGGGTTGCGCTTTCTCCTCTGGCGTGAGATCCGCCAGATCTTAAAATACTTCGGTGCGGTGCCCGCGCAGCTAAACCCGAACGCGATCGCCATGATGGTCGCGTTCGCCTGTCACCTCCGCCACGAGCGGATCGAATTCAACCTCGCCGTCTTCTGCAAACTCTTCACACACCGCGCGACCAACGATGGGGTCGCCTACCTGATGGACTCGCAGATCAAGGTTCGCGAGACCGCGAACAAAAACTACAACTGGGTATCCAAGATCGTCTTCATCAAGGGAGACCTGGGCAACATACCCTTCTCCCCCCAGCAGAAGAGCGAGAAGGTATACCGGCCTCCGACGCTATCCGGCGACGACGCCGAGCTGCACAAGTTCTTCGCGGGGAAGGACTTCGAGGTTGCCCACCTTAGAAGGGACCTCGACGCGCTCCTCCCGGTCCTTCCCGACGAAGGACTTCGAGGTCGCCCACCTTAGAATGGGCCTCGACTCGCTCCTCCCGGTCCTTCCCGGTGAAGGTATACTTCTTCCCTATCTTCTTACCGGCTCGCTTACAATCATCAATTTTTCTAACTCATTTCCTGTAGGGGAGCGATCAATTCCAGAGCATCCGCCTCATGCGGACTCGGGACTCAACGCAGACCCGCTCGTGCGTGAGCGGGCAGCGGCGGCGAGCTCGGGTCAGGTGGACCCTCCTCCAGCAGGAAACGTCCCGGCCTCGAAGGGTCCAGCTCGCCTCGCCGCCCCCCGCCGCCAAAGAAGATGAAGGCGACGGTGGTCTCCCGGGGGGGACAACAACAAGTTCGGGGAAGACAACAACAACATATTTACGTGAGCTCGCCGGAGACCACCCCCGAAGGATCGTCAGCGAGCTCGTTGAAGGGCTCGACAGAGAAGGACCAGGAGGGTGGTGAGCCCTCTCCCCCTGCTGCAGTGGAAGCCGCGGCCCACGAGCCGGGCCTGCCAAAGAGTCATCCCCTCTTCGTCTTTGGAGGGAAACAAAAGGATTCGGCCGGCGAGCCGATGGTCCGGTGGGATGAGGAGGCACATAGGATCTCCATCTCCTCCCTCCATCCCTCACGGTCAGGTCGCCAACCCCCCTCGGGTCATGCCTACGCGCTCGGCTTCGGCCTGTATGGCCACAAGGATGCTGAGGCCTACAATGGCATGACCCTGCGGCTCGGCCACGATGGCATGCAGGCCCAAATGCGGGCCCTGGAGATGCACCACATGGGTCCGCCGAGGATTCAACCTCAACAACCTCCTGCTGAAGGCCGAGCAGGAGCGGGACCTCGCCAAGGATGATGATGCCGACCTGGCGGGGCGACTAAAGGTCGCTGAGAATCTGCTCGCAAAAGCGGCCAGTGGGATGGTAAGCGTCGGCTACCCCTTTCTTTTTTCCCTTAGAATTTTTCTAACATATTGATCTTACTTGCGCCTCTTTCCAGGATGTCGAGGCCGCGGATAAACTGCGAGCTCGCGCCGCCGAGCAGGAGGCTCGCGCCGTCGAGCAGGAGGCTCGCGCCGCCGAGCAGGAGGCTCGCGCCGCCGAGCTGGAGAAAGAGAATCAAAAACTGAAGGGGGAGAATGAGGGGCTCCAGAGCGATCTCATCCGCCTGAAGGATATCTTCTTCCCCCAGGACGGCGGCGATCTAGGCATCCCTCCCAAGTGGCCGAAGGTCTATGGCGAGGCCGAGGTCGCCGAGAGGCTACGGATCAACTTCATCAGCACCGCCGACTATACCCTTCAGGTGATGAAAGACATGGAGGTGTTGGGGGAGGGATGCGAGGAGATCACGGCGAGGGGCCAGGTGCCGAAGCTATTCCCGCCGGCCACTCCTCCCAGCGAGGAGGAAAGCTCGAGTCCCTGTTCAAGGGCGTCAAGGGCTATAAGGATGGCCATACTTCTGGAGGGGAAGGCGACGACCACCTGTCGGGAGGGGAGGGCGAAAGCTGACTCGCGCTTCCAGCCTTTTTTTGTTTCTTCCGTTGTAATTCTCTTCCTCCCCCTTTTTGTAACCTCGCCGAGGCGAGCTTCCCCATGTAAAAAACTTGTAAATAAAAATAATACTTTTGCTTCCCCTCTGTCTCTCTTTTTTTTGTTGAATTCATTGTGATGTACTCGCATGCGAGCCGCCCTTCTTCATAGAGCGACCTCGCTAGGATAGAACTTGCCGCTAGAATGCATTTGAGTTAAGATTTGCGCCCGTGGAGAGGCCTTGAGTGCTCGCCAACCCCGAACGATCAAGGGAGGATCACTCGCCGCACTAGGCTCGCGACTACCCGACTCGCCCGCGAGCTTTCCTCTTTCTTACCATTGCTAAGCTGAATTCGTTAGAAATTCATAAGTAAAATTTTAGGAGGGTGGAAATATACCGCCGAGGACCACCTCCTTTTGACTTCCTCAGCAGATGTCGAAACCCCAGCTCGCCAACATTTTCACCCTTTATCTTTCCCATGGCAACCGGGCTGGTGGCTTGCCGAGCTGGGTCAGCGAATGCCCAGCTCGTCTGTCACGGCTTTCCTTCTTTAAGACTTGGCAGAAAGCCAGGAATCTTCCAAGTAAGATTTCGGCTGGATGAACTGTAATAGATGACAGTAGTCTCGGCTCACCGACCTGCCGAGGTCTCGGCTCGGCACTTCAGGCTCGTCGACCTGCCGAGCTCAACCTGTCAACCCTGCGATCTTTGCCTCCGAAGTTCGAATGTCTGGTCCCATCTTTAGATATCATCACGTTCACCGAGTCCCCCAGCCCTCAACCAATCTCCAGACCTGCCAGCTAGGTGGAAGCCTGACAGCGGGGGCATTCCAGGACTTAGCTTGATAAACACTCGCCTCAAACTCGATCTGCAAAAGAATTTGAGGATCAAAGTATTTCATATTCATTAAAGGAACGAACGTACATAATTTTATGGGTAGAAACGCTTCAAGTCATCACCACTCCAGGTATGACTTAGGGTCTCGCCCTCCACATCTCGGAGGCGATACCCCCCGACCTTAGAGCTTCCTGGACAATGTACGGACCCTCCGAGTTAGGGTTGAGCTTCCCCACTGCCGCTGATCTCCCTGCCGCGTCTACCTTCTTCAGGACCAAGTCCCCTTCCGCGAACTATTTGATTCTGACATGCTTGTCAAAGTACTTAATCATTCTTCTTTTCACCTCTTCATGTCGAATGGTGGAGAGATCGCGCAGCTCCTCCACCATGTCAAGGGAGAGCCGTAGCTCCTCGTTTTCAGCCTGCCATTCTTCTCTGCCTTCCTCCGCCTCGACTACCTGAGGCGTCCGGACCTCGAACTCTATTGGAAACACTGCCTCGCATCCATGGGAGAGCTTGAAGGGGGTCTCCCCTGTGGCTGTGTTGGAAGTGGTTCTCATGGCCCAGAGAACCGAAGCAAGCTGCTCCACCCAGCTACCCTTCAAATTTTCCACTTTCTTCTTAAGAAGGTTCACGATGATCTTGTTTGCCGCATCCACCTGCCCGTTGCTCCTGGGGTGGTGGACTAAGGCAAACTTGAGGTCAATCTCAAGCTGTCCGCAGAAACGGATGAATTCGGCGCTGGCAAACTGAGGCTCATTGTCTGTGACGATGGCCTGCGGCAACCCATGCCAGCAAAGGATCCCCCCCCCCCCCAAACAAAGTTCTTGATAACCTGGGAGGTCACCTTGGACAGCGCCTTCACTTCCAACCACTTACAAAAATAATTTATCATCACCAACAGGAACCTCCTTTGCCCGCTGGCCTGGGGAAAAGGTCCTACCAAATCCATCCCTCAGATGGCGAAGGGCCAAGGGGTCGTGATACTCCTGAGCCGCTGAGCTGGTTGAAGTTTGAGGGAGCAAACAGTTGACACTTGTGACATTTCCTTGTGAATTCCGCGGCATCCCGGCTTAGTGTCGGCCAGAAGTACCTTTGCCGGACTATTCTCCCCTCAAAAGTTCTGCTCCCCGAGTGGCTTCCACACTCTCCTGAATGGACCTCTTCCAAGATTCTTTGAACCTCCCTCTCGGCCATACAACGTGTCAGCATCCCTGAGAGGATCTTCCTATACAATTGCCCGTCACGCATAAGATAATATGTCGACTTGTGCTTGAACTTCTTCTTGTCCATCCCTTCCGGGAACTCCCATGTGGATATGAATGTTGCGAAAGGATCCATCCACGAGGGGTGTTGGTTCACCTCCATCAGCTACCCTTCTTGGATGGATGGACGGAACAGGTCGGTAATGGTACCCCCCACCCGAGGACCATGCTTGGCCAGTTGATCAACCTGCTCATTCTCCTCTCGCGGCACATGTCGGATGGAGAAGGTCTGGAACATGCCGATGACCCCCTTCACCTTTGCCAAGTATAATTGGAGAGTAGGTTCTCTTACCTCAAACTCCCCGTTGATCTGTGAGGCCACCAACATGGAATCAGTGAGGACCTCCACGTCTTGCACCCCCAGCACCCTGGCTAGGCGCAATCCTGCTATCACGGCCTCATACTCAGCCTGATTGTTAGTGATGGGAAAGTGCACCACCACCGTTGGTTCGATCCTCATTCCCTGGGGGCTCTCTAAGATAACCCCCACCCCCAAGGAATGTCTCCCTGACGCGCCGTCTACCATCACCTTCCAGGGAACTGAACGAGTGAGCTCCGCCTCCGCCACCTCGACCACATAATCAGCCAGAAAATCGTACATCGTTTGGGCCTTGATCGAGAGGCGCGGGACAAAGAAAATATCGAACTCACTCAGCTCCACCGACCACTTGGCCAACCTGCCTGAATACTCCACCTCCTCGAAAATGTTGCGGAGGGGATGGTCATTCACCACCCGGATGGAGTGTGCCTAGAAATAAGGTCGAAGCCTCTGAGCCGAGATGACCAGAGCGAAGGTCAGCTTCTCCAAAATGGGATACTGGAGCTCCGCCTTCCACAGGACCCGGCTTACGTAGTATATGGGCAGTTGCATCTTCCCCTCTTCCCGAACCAGGACGGAGCTCAAGGCCTCCGCTCCGACCCCGAGATATAACGATAGGTCCTCCCCCTCCTTCGGCCCTTGGAGATAACGATAGGTCCTCCCCCTCCTTCGGCCCTTGGAGCAGGGGGGCTGAGTTAACTTCCTCTTCAAGGCCTGAAACGCCTCCTCGCATTACCCAGTCCATTTGAACTTCTTGCCTCCCCTCAGCGCTTTGAAGAAGGGAGAGCACTTCTGCCCAGCCCGGGAAAGGAACCTGCTTAGCCCTACCAATTTTCCTGTCAGCCGCTGCACCTCTTTAGCATTCTGAGGCCACCCCAATTCCATGATCGCATTGACCTTGTCATGATTTGGCTCCACCCCCGCGGGGGTGAGAAGATTCCCCAAGAACTTGCCCCTGCTGGCCCCGAAGACACCCTTCAATGGGTTCAGCCTCATCTTGTATTTGCGCAGGGTACCGAAGGTCTAGTCTAGATCCTGAAGGTGGGAGTCCACCCCTTGGCTCTTGATCATCAAGTCATCCACATACACCTCGAGATTCCTCCTCTTATGCCCCTGGAAGATCCGATCCATCATTTTTTGGTATGTTGTCCGTGCGTTCTTCAGCCCAAAAGGCATCATCACATTGAAGACCCAACCGGGATATTGAATTTCGGATACAAAGCCAGCCTTCAGGAGCTTGGTCACCTCCTCCCTGATGGGCTCGGCCAGCTTGTCCGCGATGGACCACTTCTTCTGCTGGATGGGGCGAGCTTCTGGGTCCAGCTTGAGGCAGTGGCAGGCAACGTCTGCATCGATCCCTGGCATCTCTGCTGCGGTCCAAGCGAAGATGTCCACGTTCTTCTGGATGCATGTCAGCATCCTCTCCTGGTCCACCGGGGTCAGCCCCCCGCTGATCTGCACCTTCTCCACCCTGCCTCCAAGGGTGAGAACTTCCATCTCCACTACCTCCTCCGCAGCCTCCAAGCGGGACTGCTCCCCCCATTCTCCAACGTCCCCCACCCCTGGGACAAGGACCTCCTCAACTTCCACCACTTTCTCCACGGCCATCACCTCGGTCAGCTCCTCCCGAACTCCTGCCACCTCCACCCGGGTGCAGCTCTCCTCCACCTCCATCTCCTCTCCACCTACCTCTTGTTCTACCTCCTCCATCCTTCGCGCCATCTCCTCGACTCCCTTTTGCCAAGAGATGGAGTTCACCGCGGTGACGTAGCACTCCCTTGCCACCTTGGGGTCACCCCGTACCCGGACCTGGATCCCTTCGGCGTTGAACTTCAAGCATTGGTGGAAGGATGAGGGAACACAGCGGAAGGCATTGATGAGAGGTCGTACGAAGATGACGTTGTAACTGATGGGGGCATCCACGATAACAAACCTGCAGTTTTGGGACTGCCCCCCCCCCCCCCACAAGAGTGACATGGAGCCTCACTCCTCCTTAACCCTCCTTCCTTTCACCCGAGAATCCGAACAGGGGCCCATCCAAGGCAAGCACCCTCTTGGCCTCCACCTTCATCGCGTCATAATGCCTTCTTGAAGATGACGTTGACTAAACTCCCGCTGTCGATGAGGATCCGAGAGACGGTGAAGTTCTCGACCGCGGTCTGAATGACCAACGCGTCGTAAAAGGGATTCTCATGATCTGACATGTCACTCCTATAGAAGGTGATCCTCTCCTCCGGGGGTGGGGTCTGGGATGTGGAGTCAACGCTCCTTCGATACATAGTGTGGAGGCTTGCCTTCCGGGAAGCCTCAACCCCCACCCCCCATGGATCACTCTGATCCCTCCTCGGGCTCCCACATCGGCCCGGTCCTCAAACCTGCCCTCCTCGGCCCGAGGCAGAACCTCCTCGATCCGCACCTCCTGGCGGTCTCGCTGATACTGTTGCTCCATGTTTCCCCTCACCTCGAGGAACTCCGGGCACGTTGTTGTAGTGTGTCCCTCCTCCTGGTGGAAGTCGCAATAGGGTAACTCCACCCTGATTCCCCTTCTCCTCTGCTGCCCCCTCCTCCTCTGTATGGTTATTGTCATAGCCTGGTGCTGATCGGGGAGAGGAGGCCTCTGGCCCTGCCTCCATCCTGGAGGGTGAAACTGACCCTGGCCCCCCTGGCGGAAGTCTCCTCCGTGGAAACCCCTCTGCTGGCCCTGGTCTTGCCACTCTGGCTGCCTCCAGCCGATCTGGTTGTTCTGCTCCTGACGCCCCCACCTGGGTTGCTGCTGCTGCACTCTCTGCCGAGGTTCGGCCTCCTCACCTCCTACCCCCGGCGACCTCCTGGCCCCTTCTCTTCCGTGGCCCACCTGGCCAACTTCTTCACAAACTCGGCGTTTGACGCCTCCCCGTCGACTTCACTTGTCGCCCGCTCCATCAGCTCCTCGTAGGAGAGGGGCGGCACTCTCTTCAGTTCCATACTGAAGAAACCTTGTTGCAGCCCCAAGGTGAAGGCCATCATCAGGGTGTGCCCTGGTATCTCCTGGACCTGGGTGACCTCCTCCTGGAACCGGTCCACGTAGCTCCCCAAGATCTCGTTCACCCCCTGCTTGATGTGGAACAGGGACTCCGACTCCTTCCACTTCTTGGAAGTAGTGAACCTCAACATGAACCCCCGAAGCAGGTCCTCGAAGCAGTAGATGGAGTTGGCTGGCAGCTGGTGGAACCACTCTCTCGCCTTCTCCTTGAGGGTGATGGAGAAGTGTCTGCATTTGAAGGCATCGGGCATCTGCCATATCAACACCACATGCTCGAACCACTGGATGTGCTGTACCGGGTCATCCCTCCCGGTGTAGTAAGACATCTTTGTCTCCCTGAACCCCTCTGGAACTGGGGCAGAAGAAATCAACTCGCTGAAGGGGATGCCTCCCCCTGCTGGGCGAGCCAGGGGGTCTCGCACCCCCATCTCGCCAAACAAACCTTCGCTCGTCGAGCCCGGGAAAAGCACTCGCCCGGGGAGCTCGCACCCTCTCCCCTCCTCTGCAACCTCGTTCCCAGCTCGTCGAGTTGGGAAATCCTCGCCTAGGGCCGGGGCGGCGACAACTGGAATAGCTGGTGTCAAGCACTCGGCTCGCGCGCTGAGTGCGAATCTGACGAGGTCGGGCTCTTCCTGCCTGAAGTCCTCGAACATCCCCACTGTGGAGAGAGGGGGAGGGGGTGGCGAGTCGGCCCTATCCGAACCTTGCCCTTCTCCTCCAGCCATCTAGCCTGCTGAAGATTTTCTGTGCTGACCAGTGACCACGCACCACGCTCACCGCACCAAAATGTTGAAACCGAAAACTCGGTCTTTGTGGAGTTCACCCTTGGGGAAGGGGTGATCGCACACTTCTCTCATACGAGTTGAACAACTAATGAAAAAGAACAGGGGACAGACTCAAGGGCTCGGCGTGGAGGTCTCACCACACATCCGGAAGATCTTAGAGTGCTTCCCCTCCCTAGCCAAATGTCGAGCTAAGGATACCTCAGAAAGAGCAAGAAGACTGTGGCACAAGTAAGCATGTCTTCTGAGGTACCCCCTGGGGTCTATTTATAAATTTCTGAAAACGGACTGCAAATAGCCAACCTCCACTATCCTGAACAATGTGCAACCCAACTGGGTCTGCCAACAGCATAACTCCGCTGTTCTGACAGGCTACAGGCAGGCCAACGGGGGTAAAATAGTAAAAACACATCACAAGAAACTGGGCGAGTGGCCCTCTGGAACCTCCACACGTCGGGGGCGCCGAGCGATCTATGGAGCTGGCGCTCGCCGCCTCTATTCCCCCATGGGCGAGTGCGGGTCCGGCCTTCCCTACTCGCCCGCTGCCTGGCGAGCCTCCTGGGGCGAGTGCGAGCCGGCCTGCTCCACTCGCCCGATGTTCGCTGAGCCCCTGGGACGAGTGCGAGCCAACTTGCTCCACTCGCCCCTCAAACAGTTCACCCCACTTGGTCGAGCCGGACGGTTTGTCTTGGCCGATCTGGTTCCTGTCGCCCACTACTCGCCGGATATGGGATTGTGCAGGAAGGGCCAACCGCACGCCAACATTTTCATGAGTTTCCAACCATACGCCGCCAAGTACCGACTGCCCAGAACGACGAAAGAAGGATTTCCCCATCTCCTGCTCCAACCCACGATTAAATCACGCAGCGTCGTCGACTCTGCCACCCTTCTCTAGCGCCGACCGTACCAGATGTGGGAGGAGTGTCGTCGACATCAGGACCCTATTCTGGCACCCCCTCTGTCGCTCATTCCGACGAATGGAGTCAACAAAGTCAAGACTGGAGTTCTCTCCCCTGCTCGCCCGGTTTGACCCGCCAACAGCAACCGCTACTCAAATTTTGATTGGGCCGATCTCTTGTGGTAACTTTGTTGATTTCTTGCTCGCAAAAAAATTGGTTTTAAATTTATGCATATCTTAAATAACTAAAGGCATGCCCCGAACGTTCAATCTCTTAAAATTGTCATATTTCATAAATTATTATTTGTGTCTTGCTTGTGGATGTGCGGATCTTGCCATGATTCAACTCATTAGAAGCTCGAGGGATCAGTCTCAAATAAAAACTAACTAATTTGCGGAATTTTATCGGTAAGAGTAAATTTAAGCGTGAAAGCTTTGAATTGATCCGCTCGGGCTCCACTAATTAAATTTATTTGCGTAAAAAAATATTTATTATTGAAACCCTAGATTTGAGTTTACATCAATAGGTAAAGGGAGGGAAGAGGAAATCTCATTCTAAGATGTGGGACTAAATTACTACAAAGTGAGCTCTAGTTGGGCCTTCGATTTAGAATAAAAATAGGGTATACGATTGGTTTAATTTAAAAATAGGCTGAGGGGCCAAATCGAAGCTTTCACGCATAAAACTACTCGTAGTGTTAAACTTCAACAAGTTTGTTAGTCGTTATTAAAAAAAGAATTTGTAGCATCCAACGAATTAAATCGTAGCGAGATTTGTACAACCACAAACATTTCCACAATAACAATTTATGAAATAACGAAATTTAAAGTAGTGAAAACGTTCGAAGGCAAACTCAAAATTATTTAAATAGTTTGCATAAATTTAATCTAATAAATGGAGCAAGAGAGTAGTGAGGTATACCACAGAGAGGTCCACCTAGAGCTTCCACGCAATCGTTGGCCAGTTGACGGAGCTTGGAGCCGTAGTTGACGTCAACAAACGAACAAGAACTCCAAATCACGTCAGCACACAGCGCACAAGGAGAGTGAAAGCCTTCGGCCGATTGACGGAACTATTAGGTTGTCGTCGATGCCAATCGGAGGGTCGTCGGAGTTGAAAGTCGACAGCGACCCAGCAAGGAGAAGTTGTCGCGGGATATTTCGCGGTGCTCGAGGCAGTTTCGGCGGAGACTAGAGAGCGGGAGTGTCTGACGAGAGGAGGCCGCGGTACTTCTGACGTCGTCGGGGCACAGAGGAGGTGGGCACGAGTATCGGCGGTGAGAACAAGGAGGAGGGAAGGTTATCGCGGTATTTCAAAGGGACAGATGATTTTTCGTTCCTCTGTTTACCCGGGCTGCTATTCTCTTTCCATTTATTAATATTTAAATATTATTTTTCATTAATTGTATCATTCCTGTTATGCCTTTAATATTCAAATATTATTTTTCATTAATTGTATCATTCCTGCTATGCCTTATTCCTTCCCTAATCTAGATATTTGGACTATCAAAAAATTTGGCGCTTTAAATTTTTCCCTGTTTAGATCCATTTAAATTTATGCGATTTTAAATTGTTTAAGCTTGTCTTTCCCGTCCTAATTACCCTAAATTACCTGATCATTTATTTAGGGTATCACTGGGTGGCCAAACCGATGAGCTAAAAAATATCAAATAACGTAGGTGCGCGTGAAAAGAAATACATGACAATAAATAAAAGCATAATAATATAAAAAAACTCATCATGCATGATGAAATCATGTGCATTTGGATGCGACTGTGGATACGTCAGCCTTCATTATTGAGCCTTCTTACATAATTTGCTCAACAGGTAGAAAGCCGTGTTTGTTGAAAAACATTCATTTTGTGGATAAGAGATCAATAATTATGAGCAGTAAAAATGATTTATTGGCCACCGAAAATTTTATATTTAATTACTTCAGATAAGGAATTTAAGGTATTTATGAGGAGAATGGTGAGGAGATCAAGAAGTTCAATGTAGATGTAGTACAAAAAGGGTTGACTGAAGATCAATAAACTATCGAACTCACATTTCCAATTGGCTGACGACCAAGCGCATTTGCCCTTGCTAGCTTTTATATCGTCATTAATTCATCATTGACCTTTAGCATATATCTGATCCAGAATATTTTTTATTCCACTACTGTAACAGCAAAAACAAAAAACACTAGCCTTTATCCCACCATAGTGGGGCCAGCTATATAGATCCTTTGTCGCCATTGTGCCCTATCTTTTAATCACAATCTCAATAATGCCTAAGTACATCGTGTCTTTCCTTACAGTTTAAATCCAAGTCTTTTTTTGGTCTACCCCTCCCCCGTTCAACATGCCTAGTGGCTAAACTCTCACAACGCCTAACAGGTGCCTCTAATGGTCTCCTATGTACATGTCTGAACCATCTTAAACGAGCTCTCGCATCTTCTCTATAATTGGTGTCACTCATGTCTTATCCATGATACATTCATTCCTAATTTTATCCAATCTCGTGTGACCACACATCCACCAAAGCATTCTCATCTCCGCAACTCCAATTTTGTGCTGAGATACATCATTCACTGCCCAACACTCAGAACCGTAGAGCATCGCTGGCCTAATTGCAATACAGTAAAACTTGCTTCTAAGTTTTAATAGTACTTTACGATCACATAAGATCTCAGATGTGTCTCTTCACTTCAACCACCCTGTTTGTATTCTATGTATCACATCTTTATCTACACCTCCACTTTTTTGAATTATCGATTCCAGATATTTAAAGCGCTCGTTATGGGAAATATCTTGGTCACCTAACTTAATGACGGAGTCATCCGACCTTCGTGAAGTACTAAATTTAAGCTCCACAAACTTTGTCTTTGTCCTGCTCAACCTAAAACCCTTTTTTATTCAACTACTGTAATTTAAAAATATAATTTCATATATATTTCAGAAAACTTTAGAATTCTGATATAATTTTGACATATAAACATAGTATAGAGTTATGAAATTAGTTTTTAAAGGACTATTTTTTTGCAGGAAGAGGATTAAAAGCAATGCAGACTATTCTCTAAATCACATGTACAAATATCCAGCATGATCATCGTTAGTCAACATCTCTAAGCGCATATGGAAGTTCCTTCTCGAAGTTAGAGAACTCTCTATTCGTAATAGCTAGATCTGCGCAATAATATGCAGTGTTATTAATGACACCTCTAAATCAATGCATGTGTTATAAGTAGGACTGTTTATGACGCAGGGTAGGTGATGCAGTGGTAAGGCCTACACGGGGTGGGCGCACTAATGCAGTCCTATATGCAATGCGTTGAAATGCTGGTGCGACAACGGTCCGTTAAGATTGCAAGCAAGTAATTATGGGTTATAAGTTAATAGCAGGTGCACGGGCAGTTGACAATAATTAATTAAAAGGAGAACGAAAATATTAACTTTGCAAACAATTGAGGCGCAAACTATTTTAAGCGAGCGCAAAAGAACTCTGCAAGTTACACAAGCGACGGTACTAATAACAAACAAAATAACATCCACTACAGGTAAGGTGCCAAAATAAACAACAATAAGGGATAAGAACGATATACCACGATTTGCAAATGCAGGCGGCGGTTGTTGACCGCAAGTGACGGTGTTGGGAGTGGAGCCGGGCTGGTAATGACTCGGGTGGACTATAGGGGACGTCTGTAGGGGAGGTGGTATGGTGGTGGTCGGCACTATGAAGGGGGAAGAATGGTTGCATGGTGGTCGGTGGTGGACTGGGTGGGGAGTTTGTGGAATGACTTTGAATAACAGTAGGGGGAAAGGGGTTCGGGTTGGAGGGAAATCCTATGAGGGTTGATGAAGTGCAGGGATGGGCGGCGGAAAGGGTTTCAGGCGGAGGTAGAGATCGACGGGCTGCTGGGAACAGGGGAGGCCGACGGCTTGCAGGTCGCGGGTATAGAGGAAGGAGGGGGGGGGGGGGTCGGGGTGTATGCCGGGAAGAGGGAGGTGTGCTCACGGGGACTGTTCGGCTTGTGTTGACTCTAATGCATGCCTAGGTGAATGCACATTACGGACTCGTGTAGCTTCTATCCTGATGATGCAAGAATGAACATTTAAAATTATTCTGGAAAATTATTTTTTTAGCAAGTAATAATATTATAAGTCTAGCCAAGTAACAGAACTTTGCAAGTGATCAAGCAATGTCACGTTCAACTTCATGTAGAGTTTCAACCACAAGTTATCACGAATAAATTTTATAGAGTTAAGAATAATGCTCGAACAAATACACAATAGATTGAACGTCCACACAAGTATGTGATGTTTTTCACAAAAAAATAATACAGAAAATAAAATGAAACACCCAATAAATATACTCACAAATCAATGGGAACCGGCAGTGGCGGAATGCGGTGTCCGAGGAGGAACAGATGAAGGTGGCTCCACGGCAAGGGGAGTGGGGAACAAATAACGGTGGTTCCACGACATGAATTAATAACGATTGAGGAGGCGAACTTTGAAGTACGAAACGAAGAGGGAAACATGTGGGGAATTAGGGTAGATTGTAGGGGAAGCAGGGGCATTTGATGGTAGGAAAAAGGTGGTTCCACAGGAGGTTGGAGATTGGACAAGGCTGGATGAGGAGCAATGGTGGGGAAGATGAACAGCGTCAATGGTACTGTGGGATGGGTCCTCGACAAAGAGATGGAGTGGGAGGAAGAAAAGAGGAGTTGTGGCGTCTGAGGTGGCCGAGAAGTAGGTGTGGAGTAGCGGCGGGTTATCAGATGTCGGCGGGCCGGTCGCACGGGTGAGGGCTGTGACCGGGGCGTAAATGATGGAGGAAGGTGTTGCTCTCACAAAATCAGCAATCCCCCTAAAAGGTCATTTGCCCCTATATATAATGACCGAGGCGGCTGGGCGGCGGACGTGAACGGCTAAGATTTACGCCCAACGATCCTCCGGACGCATCTACGGTTTCGGATCGTTAATCCGATCAGCTCCTCATGCGCGTGTACACGTAAGCGGGCCAAGCAGAGTCATGGCCTGCGCGTCAATGTCAATCCCCATCAGTTTGTGAGACAAAGCGATTAATTACAATAATTTATAGGTAAATTTACATAAGCACAACTCATTAATATAAATACAATATATTAAATAAATGTGCGACGTATCCTCACCCTCTATTCGTACTAAGAATCATATACCAAGAGCTAATTAAATGGAATAATATAACATTAAAAACAAAGTATAATATTCCTGTTAGAGTAATAGTAAAAAAGACACCCCGGACTACTCATGTAGTCAGGAGTGTATTTCTATAGTTTCTAAAAATACGTACATGTGTATTTATAGAATCTCCTATAATATATATAAATATTGTTCAATTTTGATTTGGTTTTCAGCTAAAAAGACAATTTCATAGAGGTAAAATACTTTGAACATCGCTTTTATTATTTATGAAATTTATACACTGTAATGCTTTAATTTAATATAAATTTTGAGCTCTCTGATCACCAACAATAAACATATGGTTGAATGTATAGGTAATAAAATGATATCATAGTAGGGTAGGCCTAAATTCAACTCACTATCACCTCACCAAATTAGAAAGTTCTTGTTGGAGCTTATTCAAAGTTCTGTAGCAGGCAAAAATTTGTTATGTTTTTGTGCCCAAATTAAAATGAACCCTAGTTATAGGCCTAGAATGTGTTTGACTCGTTTTCACATTTCTCTGAATCACAGCATAACCAATGTAACCATACAATTTCAAGAAACACGTCAATGCCATAAAAAATGAACCCACTTAACCAGCTTTGCTCATTAGGGCATTGCATCAAACAGGTAATATGCATTCCAATATAATTCAAAGGAATTCTGATTTATGGAAAAAGAAAATTATCAAAAGTAACCATGAGTAATTAAATTATCAAAAAATTATGCAGGGGCAGGAAAAATATTGAATCTAGCATTTATAAGATAACTGAACGGGTGTGTGCTACTACTGCAGAGAATGGAGCTTTTGCTAAATCGGCAGTCCTAGCCGAGGCCAATAATCGGGTTGAGGCATCTAAAAAACTAGGACGAAATCGGAAATGGAAACAAATTTGAATATCAAAAACAGAAAGGAAAAACAAAATCAAACATTTAACAACAATCCGGTGAGGGAATGGAGACGAGCAAGCAGAGCGGCAAAACCTTTGCGTAAATGGTGCTTGTTGATGGATTTCTTCTCCGATGATTTACGATTTCTGGAGAGAAGAGGTAGAGGAAAACACAGGAGTGAAAACGAAAAGGAAAAGGAATTCCAAAATTGAAAGCAAAAATAAAAAACAAATAAGAAAATGAAATCAAAATCTTATCAATGATTCGACGAAGGGATAGCGAGGAGGTATTTTGAGCTCGAGTGGTGAGGGATAGCTTAAGTATTTAGGGCTAAAATATCGGGGCCCTAAGAAATGTCGAGGGAGGGGGCAGTTTCGGGACAGAATAAAGTATTATAACTCGACGACAGGCGGTGTTAATTGTATGCCTCGAATCCTACCTCAAAGGCGACGACTGATGTTGAACAAGACCCGAACCACAATGGTGTGTGCCCGTATCATGTGCGGTTGGGACCGTTCCAGAAGTCAGTGGAAGCATCCAGAAGGAGGAGAAGTGACGTTTCTACTCACACGCCCGGAACACACGGCTTGCTTTGAGGGCGTGTTCCATTCTCACGGTTCCATGATGGTTGCTAGACGATTGTCGATGAAAGGATGCGTTGATTGGGCCACACGTCTGAGGCACAAGGGCGTGCACCAAGGACATGTCAATACTGTTTCTTGAAACTATAAATGTATGGAGTGTTCAATAAATTCAAAGCAGTTATAAATCAGTTCTTGGGCTTTGTGATTTCTTCTAAATTTTGAAATTCGTCCATTCTTTGTATCATCTTTGTTCTTAATAGTGAAAATTTGGTTGTTGTTGATTGTACTCCATACTCCCCTACGGGCGGCATCATTCGGCGGGCAGCAACATTCAACGACAGGATTATGTGGTGAAGGCAAGCACCGATGACTGCTGCTTCATCTGGTAGAAAAGATTCAGAGACGAATGAGACATGTTTTTTTTGTGACGAAAGAAAGTGGGGCAATTAGTTGACCAAAGTCAGAATTACGGGAAGTAAGCTTCGCTTTGGTTGCAGAAAGGTCGGGAGTTTCACGAGTTTGATTTGGACGGAGAACAAAGTGGAGAGGGTTCACTCGTTGCTCTCTTGCGAGCAACAACCATATACAATCGGGCTTCGCCCGTGCTCGATACTTTGCCCTTTTACAAAAGGAAAAAAGCACGGGATAATTATTATAGCATGAAACTCAATGTAGACAAATTAGTTGATGCATTTGGCTGACCCCAAATTTCCCATGTGACTTTGCTTCCTATGCTTTTTTTCTCACTGATTATCCCGTATTCAGATTACTCAACCCTCTACAATGGCATTGGCCACTCCTGGCAACACACTCAAGTATCTCACAAACTGGAAGTTCATGCTCAATCCAAGCTTCTATTGAAATATTTGAATTTCTGCTTGAAAATTGCACTTTATTACTTTGAAAGTTCTCTTGAATCCATATTCAAATGTTGGATGTAGGATAATGAAGAAAAATTAGTCAAATCTCATCCATATTCACACATCCAGATGTAGATGTAGGATAATCGAGATAAAATGAAGACAAATAAGGGCCTAAGAAAATTAATAATCAAACCATAAATCAAAAAGTTCACTGCAGTGCATTGCCAAATCAGCACTGTTGTTGCACAAACTGAAGTTGTGTTGCGTTTTCAAAAACTACAGTGCAGTTTGCACAGTAAACTGCACTGCAGTTTACGGTGCAAACTGCACTGCAGCACTACAGTGCAAGTGCAACGAAGTGCAACATACTCCAATTTGCATTGCATACCAATCACTGGTTTTGATCTTCTTCTCAAACCTCAGGTTATCATGGCGACAATGGTGTTGGAGCCGAACAACGCTATTTCAGTAATTTAACTATGTTACTTCATATCAATATGGTATTAGTAATAACATTCTTAAATACAAACAAAGTCAACTATGAACACCCAGTGTATGAGAAAAGCACACTGGATATTCAATCATCTTCCTAGAAACATAGACGGTACAGAATTGTAAGAACATGTAGACAAAACTTAAAAATCTACCTACTAAATTAATAAACATTTTAAATATCGTGAAGGAATATTATGTAGGCATACTACAATTTGCATTGCATACCAATCTGTGGTTTTGATCTTCTTCTCAAACCTCATGTTATCAGGGCGTCCATGGTGTTGAAGCCCAACAATGCTATTTCAGTAATTTAACTATGTTACTTCATATGGATATGGTATTAGTAATAACATTCTTAAATACAAACAAGGTCAACTATGAACACCCAGTGTATGAGAAAAGCACACCGGATATTCAATCATCTTCATAGAAACATAGACAGTTCAAATTTGTAAGAATATGCGGAAAAAACTTAAAATTTACCTACTAAATTAATAAATATTTTAAATATCGTGAAGGAATATTATGTAGGCAATTTAAATTCATATTCAAGAAGGAATTAAAAAATGGCTGGCAGCAGTAGACATAATATTGAATCAAAAAAAGCCTTACAGAACAGAGGGATTTGAAGGACAAACGCCCATGGCATAAATCAATTGTGTGTGACCGCCTCAGTCCTTTCCAAAATCCATCAGTGCGAGGTTGACTCAAGATTCTTTACCAGTTGAGCTTTCTAAGAACCTGATAATGTGAAGAATTTGAAACTGAAACTCGAAGAAAACCTGATGGTAACACCAAAACTAAGTAAAAACTAAGCATGAAAATGATAGTCAAATTCAACATCAAAAGGCGAGAAATTTTTATTTAGGGGCACTTCTCCATTTTTTTCAACCAACATTTTGAAACGCATCCAGTTTCTAGAAGTTCTCCGTTAACCACCGCCGTTGGTAATTAACACCACCTTATAGCCGAATCCCGAAGGAGGCATAAGACGGAAAAAAATTTTGTCCGTTGCCCGGACTCTGATTCCCTCTTTGATTGAATACCTAAACGGGTTCACCAATCCCAACGGTTTTTTAGTTTTGATCGTCTGCTATTCCAAAAGAGAAGAGCAGTGGGAAACTATGTGATATAGGGAGGAGAAAATGATAGAAAGAAGAGCAAAATGAATTGGTAGTACCTGCGAAGAACGGTGGATAATGGAGACGGCATCAGTCAAGAATAATGGAGACGGCGAGGGCTTCATGCGAGGGGTTTGCCGAGGCTTCGGGTCCAGAGGATAGCAACGGCGAGGGATTTCAGGAGAGGATATGGTAAAGGCTTCGGGTGTGGGGGGAAGCGAGGGCTTCAGGCGGGTTTTGGAAGAACGGGCGATGGATGCACGAAGCGAGGAGTTTTAAGGCACGGGAAAGGATTTTGAAAACACGGGATTAGGATTACCTTGTTTGCAGATGGGCGTTATCCGGGACGCTGTGATTTTAGAATTTATGAGATCTAATAACTGATTTTGAAACTACGGTAAGAGTGGGGAGATTGCTATATTATTGTATATAATAAAGATATATATATATATATAGACACACATACGAGTGACAGGCATGGGCCTCCGGCCCGGGGGGCGACATTCAGCGGGGGTGACGACATTCGGCGAAGGTAGCAACATTCGGCGGGGGAGGCGACATTTGTTGGGGGCGGCGACATTCGTTGGGGGAGGGGACATTCGTGGGAAGGGACATTCCCCGGAGGAGGCGTCAATCATCTAGGGCAGCCACAGTCCTCGTGGGAACCAACAATCATCGGGGGCAACATCATTCGGTGGGGGCCGCGACATTCGACGGGGACGGCGACATTCGGCGGGGGCGCGACATTCGGCGGCGGCGGCGACATTCGGCGGGGGCGCGACATTCGGCGCTACGGAGGGGGAGGCGACATTCGGAGGGGGCGGCGACATTCCGCGGCGGCGGCGACATTCCGCGGCGGCGGCGACATTCCGCGGCGGCGGCGACATTCCGCGGCGGCGGCGACATTCCGCGGCGGCGGCGACATTCCGCGGCGGCGGCGACATTCCGCGGCGGCGGCGACATTCCGCGGCGGCGGCGACATTCCGCGGCGGCGGCGACATTCCGCGGGGGCGGCGACATTCCGCGGGGGCGGCGACATTCCGCGGGGGCGACGAAATTCGGCGAAGACGGTGACATTCGGAGTGAAAGTCAATGCCAATATGGAGTAATACAATGATTTCCTTTATGCTGACAGCAATTGTTATATCCTCAACTACTAAATTTCTGATATGTTGGCATAAGTGCAAATTATGCTCAAAGGATCTACTTCTTTTGGGGATTGCCACTCAACAATTTGACATCAGTCGTCGCATTCTGAACACCTTTTTCCAGATGCTCCACAACTATTCTTAGCCGATACATTCTGAAGAATCTCGCCTTCGTTTCCCGAGTTCCTTTATATGTTGTGAATCCCTGCAGCACCACAAGAATTGTTATATATCCTGTCTAAACCCCTAATGCTATATACCCACAATTTCAATTCCACTGACATCTATTCTAATCTCTCTTCCGAATAGATGGCGCTTGAGCATTTCAAGTTATATGTTAATATTAATTCATCATATTTGCAACTATATAATCTTGAGCATTGGCTTCTGACTATAAAATGTGCACAAATTATACAAATAGGCTTTAATGTTCTTCTCTTTACTATAAAATGTAAATAAATTATGAGAAATCAGCACAAACAATTAAGCCTACAACACAATAATTTACAGCAAGCTCAACAACAAATGAACTCCAACAAAAAAAATCAAGCAATCTGACCAAATAATTAAGCCTAACACGCCCAAGTGTTTTAACCTCTATTCTGATTTCCTTTTTAATGTGCCCCTGTGCTGGAGAAAATAGATCAATTTATAGAAATTTACAGCAGAGTTGTAAATTGGTCAGATTGCTTGGCTCATTACACATGATCCAAAGCATGCATAACAATACAATAGCCTTACTGCTACTTACAGCAACAACAAATTGTTGCTCACACGTTTTCTTAAAATACAATTCGAAAACACCTTTTCACTCCAAAAAAATATATAAAGAATTTCAACAAACGCCCAACTATTTTAGCAATCAATCAAATAATGCAACATTGAAAACCATATTAAATCAAATCATACAACATTGTAAAGATTTTTCTATAGTTGAAAAGAAACCTAGTAACATTTAATTTAGTGAACAATTAAAGGAAACCATAATTTAAGTATTTGAGTCATGAGTTGCTGAATAAACATTTTAATGATATCCTGAGTATTTGGAGTTAACCCACATCGGTACTTTGAATGGTGGTAAAGTAAAGCTATTGCATGAATGATAAAATACTCATTTTATATGTCCTGTACTTATATATCACTTTAAACATTGCTCAAAATTTCAGTTTGGCTATCCATATTATCATCAAATAATCTTTATAGAGATCACTTGTCTTACTGTTGGTACATTTAGGCATTTATTTTCTTTGCGTAATCATCAATTAACAAAGATCAATGGAAGTTAAACTAATCATCCTAGCAACACAGATCTATAATACCACGGATAATGAAAATGCATGAATGATAGTTAAACCTGCTAAACCCAAGTTCATTGCAATGGTAATCTCAAATTCCAGAAATGATATTCTCAAATGCTAACCACTTGTAATGCTAATCCCAAATTCCAAAATTGTAGTCATATGAAACATTAATTCATGCGTCTGACTTTAGTCAATGTCCATGTGCAAATTTTCAGGAAATTTTGACTGCTAAATTCATGAAGATAAACAATCAACACATTGTACTCATGAAAATATGTTATATATGCTATGTTTGTCGAGCGATTAAAAATAAATTTTAATGTTTTCTGAACAACAATCTAAACAATCAAAACGACCAAAAAGAAAGAACTATACTATAAATCACCAACCTCCCTTGTTAAGTATGCATTCATACAATAGAGTTTAGTGTTTGTTTCACAGGATTGTTGGTCAGGGTTCAGGCCGCAATATGATCACTGATGATGGCAAAAATCATAAGCAATAGAACATTAAAATATAAATAAAAATATGAACAATTTCAACTAACAGTGTTAATGAATACTTTCAACATCTGATTTCTTCAATTTTGAGTTTGTTTACCTTGATGTTCAGATGTTTATTTTGTTCATAGTGTCGGAGCAATCCTATCATCGTCGGGTTCGGCTCAGGATAGAGTCGTCGGCATGGGATCAGAAGGTCACCAAAGAAGTGCCTTTGTTGTCGGGCCCTGCTTAAGAGAACGAAGACATCGACTGCCATGAAATATTCTAAAGACCTAATGGAACCCGAAGTTGGAAAGCCAACCCTAATCTACAACATTATTAAATTCATAATTCCCTAACATGAATTTGGTATTAACAAAATTAAACATCCCCAATGAACTCTAGGCAACGACAAAAAGATGTTCTTAGCACCTCCATGTTGTCTCTATAATGAGAATGCAATTGTATTTGCTACATTAAAATCATTTAGAGAGCGGATATTTTTACTAATATAGAATCATTTCCTGGTCGTATAATACTGCATGTCAACTCCCGTGGCCTAAGAATGGATTGATTTTTAAAGAAAATGCAAGCACATTAAATGACAGTATATACACTGAAAACCTCAATCAATTCATTGGTAATTATGAGATAGCTTGCAAGAAGAGACTTAGAAGGAGGCTTACATGGCCAAGGCTTTTGAAAATAGATATCATTGTATTAACATTGACAGTGCATTTAATAATTCAATTCACCAATTCATTTTGGCGACAATCCAACCATATTTGAGCAAATCCTGAAAGAAAAACACAGTTCAAAGAAATCATTCTACATGAACCACCAGAAAAGGCAGACTTTAATTTCATTCAATGGAAGGCCACGGTCATTGTAGATTAAAAAAAGCCTTACAAATCATACACACTGAAAAAATATGCATAATAAAAAAACAATAAATCAAAATAGTGGGAGCGGGCAGTGGTCTGCGCTGTTAAGTAAATTAAACCCATAAAACTTCTCAACATTCAATGTAATCATGCCTCAAGAATCTTCATTCTATGTAAATCCTATTGAACATGCAAAATATTTTACAAATAATTACAGCTGAAATGAGATAAGATTGTGGCATAACCTGCCATTAGGCTCTACCATCGGAAGTAGTAAAGAAGAAAAACAAAAATTTATATACGTCCATAAAGGATTCCTCATTGAAATCTCATATCATTTGGTTTTGGGGCCATGGAAGATAAATGTTAAGGAACAAAGGCCCACAATGATCTGAAGTGAACATCTTCACCCAAAGTCATATAACTTATAACATTTATTTTAATGCCGAAGCACGGAGGCAGAACATGCCAGCTTGGTAACTATTGAACTTGGATTCAAGCAATGTGATGAAATTAAATATTTCCCACATTTAAAATTGGATAAATGAATTAATTATTTCAATATGACATACACAAAATCCAAAACATTTGGCGTGACCGGAAATCTTTTTTGATGAAATAAAGAATATATCTGGCATTTCAAGCTTTCCTAACCAAAGAATTGTAGAAATGGTATCATCACCGAGTATACCCACGAACAATCCTTCTCAACTAAGCATGGACTCACTACCTCAGCTCCTTCATCATTTTTAGCAGGTGCTCCGCGGCCTTGATGGCGGTGACCCTCATCTTCTCGTCGAACTCTCGCTCGGAGAACTGCTTCGGCCGACCTCCTCTCCCGGATGACTCGCCGCGAGCTGGAGGTAGAGCGTCGACGAGTAGCCCGGTGACCTGGGCCTTGAGCGCCTTGTTCTCTTCCTCTAGTGCGACGACACGCGAGCACATCCTGTTCGCAATCTCGGCATCCTGCGAGAATCAATCGGTGAGTGAATGGGCGATAAGAAAAGCAGTGGTGCGAGTGCCTAAGAAGAGCAGCACTTACCACACAGCCCGAGCTTTTCCCAAGGAGCCTCTCAGCAGTCTCCAGCTTCTGCTTCAAGTCCTTCACCTCGCCCTACACGAGCTCTCGCTTCTCGTCAGCTTCATCTCGCGCAAGACTAAGGCATCGACGTGTGTCCATGTGAGTGAGCTCCAAAGCGTGAATCTGGGCTCACGTGCCCTCTTGGGCAATTTTCTGGGTGGTCATGTCGTCATAGGCCCCGGCATCCTTGCGACCATAGAGCCCGAAGGCGAGAGCAAAGGTGTACCTGCTAGGAGGTCGCCGCTCCGACCATGAAGGAAGGAGTGAGGAGACCAAAATCATGTTAGCCTTTTTGTTCCATAACACCAGCGGCTTGTCGGCACTATCTTTGACCTTAGAGCCCAGGCTGAAGTGGAGATGCACTTTTGGTTGTAGTTCTTCCTCGGAGGCCTCTGACCCCGACTCGGCGGGGGGTGCGACCTGACCCTCCTCCTGAGGGGCTTTCCCTTTATCTGTCCTTTTTGGCCGTCGACTTTTTAAGCCTCTTGGGTGCCGGAGAAGATCATGGGGGATCCAGATCGGCGGGCACAGGTCACTTCTTGCTAGTTGAAGTAGAGGACTCGGGCACTCTCCTCACTGCAGCGACAGCGGACTTCGCGCGAGCGAGCGCGGGGTCTGGTTTGCCAACACTCGCGTAAGGTTGGTTCACCAGGACCAATCGCTCCTCTACATAATAGCAGTTAGCAATTTTCGAATAAAAAGAGCCTAAAAAGGCGAGATCTAGGAGAAGTGGGAAGTGAACATACCTTCCCCAGGGAGCACTGTGGGGAGCGAGTCGAGGCCCCTCAGGAAAGCGACCTCGAAAATCTTGTCAAGGAAAAAGCTGTGAAGGCTGGCGTCGTGGCCCGCCACTGCCGTAGCGCGGTACGTCGCCTCGGTCTGCTGAAGGGGAGAGTAGGGGATGTTGTCGAGGTTCCCCTTGATGAAGACGAACTTGGTTACCCAGTGGTGGTTCTCGTTCGCGGTCTCGCACACCTTGAAATGTGAGCCGACGAGGAATGCGATGTCATCGTTGGTGGCCCTGTAAATGAATAGTCTGCGGAAGACGGTGAGATTAAAATCGATTCGCTCATTGCGCATGTAGCAGACGAATGCGACCAGCATGACAATCGCGTTGGGGTTGAGTTGCGCGGAAACAGCCCCAAAGTATTTGAGGACCTGGCGAACTTCAGGACATAGGGGGAGGTGCAACCCCGCTTCAAAGTGCGAGATGGGAAAGGCGAGCTCGTTTTCATAGAAGGTGTTGATGGCCTCGCCTTTGTTAGGAGGACGCGAGTCGAACCAAGGCGTGACGTAGTCGGCCACAAAGGACAGGTATTCCTCCTCAGTCAGTCTGTCGTCAAAAAAGGGATGTTCGATGAACTGCTTCGCGCACTTTGACCTGTCGTCTGCATCTACATCTCGTTTACCCATTCTAGCGCGTGTAGGGAAGCGAGTGCAAGAAGGCGAGAGCAAAGAAAGCTAAGTGTTGGGTCGCGGGAGATATCAATGTGGTAGATAAGGAAGGGAGTGGGGGGCCTATTTATAAAAAAAGAAGATTGAAGGGCGAGGATGTGCGGATAGCCATCTCGCGACCTCGAGGATGTGCGGATAGCCATCTCGCGACCTCGAGGATGTGCGGATAGCCATCTCGCAATCTCGAGAATGTGTGGATAGACATCTCGCGACCTCGAGGATGTGCGGATAGTCATCTCGCGACGTCTCACCTACACCCTTCGTGCTGACACCGTGAGACCCCTCTCACTCGCCAGAAAGCAAAGCAAAGCAACTCCTGGTAAAAGAAAAAAACAGACAAATTATGAACCTCACATTCGCTCGAGGTAGGCGTACCATTCATCTAATAATATTGTTCAGGGTGAGTTGGTAAAAGAGAATATAAAAAGCATTGCAAGGATCAGTGTTTAAAGAGCGTGAGTCGGCTAAGTAAGAAAGAAAGAATAGGGATGGTCGAAGAGATTATTACATCACGCGCACGCGAGGCGAGCATATATAAACATATCAAGTCCCATGCAAGTTCATGAAATAAAAAATAGGAATAGCAGACAGCACAGTAGCAAGCGAAAAAAAATTGAAGGCGCGAGAGGAAAGAAGGGAGGGGTAGTGAGTGTCGGTGGGCTCAGAATTTATGTCGCTTCTATCTCCCCCCGCCTCGCGACAATGCCCTAAGCGGTCGGCGGGGATTGTTGAACTCGCGGACAACGCTAAGATCAAGGTGCAAGAGGAGTAGGTGCTCCTCGACCTGATCAATAAATGACCCCGGGGAGGTCGGCTCGCTACCCGATCCTCGCCTCACCTCATCTGCGAGTCGCATGCATTCGCGTTCCAGAGAACACATATGTTGCTCGCTAATAATCCTCTCCTCCTGCATCTCGCGAAGCATGAGCCCGTATTTCTGGAGGACGTCGGTCATTCGCCTCTTCATCTCTGCAGGGTCGTTCGGGTTGCCTAGGAAGTCCTCAACCAAGTCGGGAGAAGGAGGTGGCGAGTAGGCTCCCGCGTCAGAAGATTCTTCGGTCGTCGAGGTAGTTTGTTTATCTATGAAAATGGAAAGCGTGGAAACGTTAGAACCGTGATGATAGAAGTGGAGTAGCGAGTGCTCCGACTAACCATTGAAGGGGAGCCGGTGAGACTAGTTCGGCCGTCCCTGGAAGGGCGCGCCGAGAGGCAGCATAAGCGACTTCTCGCGGCATGGGCGAGAAGAGTCCAGGTCAGGAACCAGAACAAAAGAAGGGACAGAAATATTGGGGGCACCTGTCTCCGCGAAGGTCGGGCTGAGGATGAGTTTGTGCGATGACTTGTGAACTGGAAACTGCAGCGGCATAGTGCCCAGGCCGGTAACCCCGAAGGGAGGATCTACATAAATCGGCGCAAGGTCAGAACGAGATATAAGATAAAGACACCAGAGAGGTTAGCTTACCAGGTGCCTGCAGGGAGCTCCCAGGAGTGGCATGAGTGCTCGCATCCACCTGAGGGCGAGTTCCCTGGCCCACTCGTGGGCTCGCATCGTCGCGAGGATGCGCATAAACATTCATCAAGGCTGCGTCAACAACTGGTTCTTTGGCGGGCTCTCCATGCGAATGATCAGATCGGTCAAGGACAAGTAATCTAACAAGGTGCGAGTAGACAGAATTACAAGAACATGTGCTTCGTTGGGAAGCGAGAGGACAAGATCAGGTGCGGAGGACGCCGGGTTCGGAGGAAGGAGCTCGCCCGACGTCGGGGCAGGCTCGGCCTTCTTGGTTTTATTTCACTTAGAAGGTGAGTCCATGGGCTTGCAGGAGAGCCAGGGCATGAGCTCGGCAGTCGCGGATTTGTTTTGCTCCCGCATAGCAGCGAGACGATTTCGAAAATCATTGGGAAGAGACATCCTGAGGCAAAGATAGAAGAAAAGGAGTTGGATATGTTTGCAAGGCCCTCTCCGGAGCCCCCTTGGGGCGGTATATATATAGCACCCAGGGGGGACCCACCAAAAGATTCCCTCAAAATCAGCCACGGTTTGCCGAACACTTGGGGATGGACTTTTTTTTCCGAGCTTGGGGCAATCTCGCAAAGAGCGGGGATTGTGTGCAACCCTGTATTCGTCGAGTGGGTCCCTCAGAAGAGAACCAAGGTAGAGGGAGCAGTTCTAGGCTCAGGCGAGTCGGATGGGCGAGTGTAGCAGAACCTCCCCGACTCGTGTAGGCCAAGTAGCCAAAAGCGTGGGGGACGAGTGGGCATATGAGCTTGCACTCGCCCCAGGATTAGGGCAAGGAAGAGGCAAGTGGGGTAGCCACTCGCCAGCGGCCTCGGGCTAGCAGCGAGTGCCAGCCTCATCAGGAACTCCCCGCCCCAGGTGAGTGGTAGCAGCATAGACCACTCGCCCAACAGTGATTTTACCAGGATACCCCTGCTGGCCTGATAATATCCTTTCCAAACAGCGGAGTTTCGCTGTTGACAGACCAATTTGAGTTGCGTGTAGTGAAACCAAAAGGCAAGATTCCGCTATCCGCAGACCAGACTTGGAAAACTATAAATATATCCTTAAGGGAACCTTTGTGGGATCCAATTCTTTGGCTTCTTCCTCCTTGGGTTTTTTGGTTGGCTTTCAAGTGCCCAACTCAGCATTGGCTAGGGAGGGGAAGCTCTCTTAAATCTTCCAGGTGTGTGGCGAGACCTCGGCGTTGTAGATCAGGGTCTACTCCTTAGTCTTAAGTCATTGGCCAAGTGCTCTTATTTAGGAGAAGTAGGTGCAAGGTTACCCCTCTTGGGTCTGAAGTTTGAACTTCACTTGAAGCCGAGTTCAGGTTTCAACAAATGTCATCTTATGATCTTCTACAGTAGGAAAAGAACAAAATAATATTGTACATCCAACCTGATGATCTGCTGCAAGCTTAGTTCGGTTATCCAAATCTCAAATAGTAAGCAATATAAAATTTGGAATAATTTATTTTATGGGATAGTCAACAATATGCCCACTACCACATAAGTTGCCACTTCAATAGAACTAAATTATAACACGTATAATTCGATTATTATTTCTCTAAAATATGGAGAAATTAAAGTTCTACAAATAAGGAATATCTACACCATAAATAGTAGATCAAAACCTATGAATGTTGCTGCCACGCAAGTGCTAAATAAGGATTGGATGTTGGTAGGTGCTTGGAAACAAAGATCCAAACTCCACCCTTGTTTATTACATACCCATGCATCGAAACTGTAAAGCATGAATTCTTTGTAAGATCCAAACATCAATTTTCTATAAAGCTTCTATTTTGCATATATTCAAGATTTTGTGGAAATCATTTCTATAATACAGAATAATATTTGTTAAGAAGAACAAACCTATACAGGGACTACCTCTTCTCCTTCTTCAAACCTAGCTGTTGGAAACTACTATGCAGAGCCGCACATATATACTAATAGCGGCATGTAGGTGCAACCTACGGACGGATTGCTCCGTCGTCCCCCGCTACTATTGTCGTTGTTGTTGATGTAGTTGGGATTGGGGTAGTGAATGTGCAATGGAATCAGAATTCGAAGTAGGGGTCAAGGAATTGGACGGCGTAGATGGAGATGGCGGAGTTGTAAGTAGCAGAGATTCAGAGGAGGGCAATGCTAATGTTTCCTCTTTCGGGCACTGATACGCCACAGTGAATGGTGGCGCTTTGGGTGACTCCATAGAATTGAAGCCTGCCGGAGAAATCAGAGATGGCTTCGGGAAGGGCAAACCTTGGGAAACCAGAAACCACGGAAAAGGAACTGCGGCGAAGGAACGGCAGTTGGTTGCCAGAGAGAGTAGATCGGCTTCGGGTTGGTGAGGGAAGCCCAGCAGATGTTTACTCGATGGAAATGAAGCTGGAGAATGGTACAGCGGGTGGGCATCCTCGTCGTTGATGGAAGTGAGGCCGGAGAAAGGTAGCAGCAGGCAGCGAAGGACTTCTGCAGAGGATGCGACTGGGTTCAACAGCGGCCAGTGAAGGATCCCGCGGAGGCTGCGACTTGGTTCGGAGAAGGCGGCGTTGGGCGTTTGACAAAGAAGAAGAGACGGGGGGGAATGGTGCGTATGGGAATTTTCACGCATGAGTGACAGTTTAGTGTCGTGGAGAATGAGAGGAGAGGCCCGCGATTATATTACGGACAGATTGAGAGTGCGTAGAAATTTAAGAGTTCGGATTTAAAAAGTACTGAAAATGAATGGCTAAGATTAAAAACATGGTAAGAGCGTGAAGAATGGTATATTGTCTTATATAATAAAGATATATATATATATGCAAGAGGGGCTGTCGGTTATTGATTGTAGATTTTGGAGAAGACAATTTTGTGAAATCCAAAGAACCTCTCGCAGTAACTAATCTGTGAGGCCCTAAATAATGACACTTAGATGTGCTTTTGTATCCCCCATCCTCCTCCACCATCCAATCCCCTCTCTAAAACATTTCTCGTAAACCATTGTATCCCATCTATTGAAAATACCATGTTGCTCTCGGTTTTCCTACAATAAATCCACGCCTCTCACCTGAATGGCAGACCCTCTGTCATCCAGAAAACCAAATCGTATCAATTTTTCAACGCCTAGGATCCCCTTTTCCGCTCAAGTAAATAGCGACCATTCAGCCCTCAAATTCACGCCCTGAGGAATTCCTCTATGAAAAGCCCCCACAAATAAACCTATGTCTCCTCTCAAGTTCATACGTCCCATCCCACCACAGAACCATCGGTCCCCTCCCTAAAATCCAAGCATGTCTTCATAAGGATCCCTTGATCACCTCCGAGCATATGAAGCACGAATAGTTAAAATGGCCTACTGTATTGTCTCTAGCGCGTATTGCGGATGGTAAACATTCGAAATTGCTCCAAAACGCGTTTCTGAAATGTGCCCGCATTAAATTTTATAAAAAAACAATATATGGAAACGTGCATCCCGCTTGTGGGATACTCGTTTCACATCATTAATAGAGCGATCGAACTACGCTGAGTCATAACCTAAGATCTGATTTGCTCTTCACACTCCTAATCTTTCTCGCCGCTCTACCCCCCCCCCCCCAACCCACTCTCACATCTCCCTATCACGTCGCCGCTCGCTCACCTTCCACATCAAAGCCCCTAGCTCACATTCCACCTAGAAACCACTCGCCTCCCTCATTCTATCATTTCCAAGAACCACAAAGATCGTGGAATCGAAGCTTTGTTTGGAAGCACTATCAGCTCCTCCCAGATTTCGTGCTTTCAAAGATCTTAAAGATCGTAGAATCATGAAATTGAATCCCTCCACGCAAGCACAGTCAGAGCCTCGCAGATTTCCGCTAATTTCTGGTAAAACCTCTCCTTTTTTTTGAGCATCACCAATGATATGAGTTTGTTTCATCAAGCATTTGCATTTCATAGTATATTATTTGAACGTTTCATGCATTTTGAATCATCTTCAATGAATGAAACTCTAGATATGCAATAGTTACATGCAATATATTGGATTATCTTCTTTTTCTCACTCTTTTAAAAAATGATGGCATAATACTGATTACTGAATATGCAACTTATATACAATATAGCATTTAATCGAAATTTGGAGAACATTTAGTTCATAATTAGAAATTTAATATTGTTACTTCCTTCTATTGAATATTTTAGTTGTCGATGATTGTTTATTCTCCCATTGTTATTTATAACATTCTAATAGTCAAAGTTTTTTATATTAACTCTTATATTGCAATATTTAATTAGATGGATTCAAATTGAGTTGTTTTAAGATATTTGCATTTAGTTTGTTAATTATATTGTCTTCATATTAATTAATATTTATATTTAAATAATTAATTCTTTTAGATAATGTATCTTGTATCTTTGTTTTTTTAAATCACATTTTCCGTATCCGTTTCGTATAATATCCTGTCTCTCGTCCCCGTCCCCGTGCAGCATAGTTTCCAGCCACTCCACGCATGCCCCACAATACAGCCACTCCATGAATCAACCCCACATTACAGCCACTCCACGCATCAACCCCGCAGTACAGCCACTCCACGCATCAACCCCGCAGTACAGCCACTCCACGCATCAACCCCGCAGTACAGCCACTGCATACAACCTTTCCTCCTATACCTGTTACTACTGTCTACCAATCCAATCCAACAGCCCCAAAACCAGCCCTCCCACACCTACAGTACCCTGATTCTAACCATAGTACAACACTCCTTCCTTCGGACAGCCACCAACTCGCCTTGGAACTCTGAATCTCCACCCCCATGTCAGCCACCCTTTAATTAGTGAGTATTTATTTTGTTGAAAGTACTTTTACTCTCATTATTGATATATGGTATTAACAGTGTTGTGAGTTTATGCTCTTCTGGATCTATAACATTGTGGAATTTTGGTTTAGATAATTTTGCGATTTATTGGAAAAATTATCCGGGCGCTCTTGCTAGACCCTCCACACGGTGGAAAGCCTCAACTTGTTTTGCTTAAAGAAATAAATTGCATTACTTAAACAATCATTTGAGATTTTATTGTTTATTACTTGGTGTTGGTTTCTCCTGGATCTTGTGTGTTGCATTGCATGTAGTAGCAATGTAGCATAGAGTTGTAAAGTTGTGGCACATAAACTTTATTTTTATTTAACATAAGATATTATGATGAAATAAGGTTTAAAAGATGCACATGTTAGACATAACTTCATATTAATTTGTACTTATATTTGAATAATTAAAAGGTTCGAAAATGTATTATGTATCATTGGTTATTTGAAAATCATGTTTCTAGAACATCGGTGGTTAGGACTTCAACTAGATCTCTAAGTTCATCAAATTGCGCATTCATTTAATTGAAATGAGCAATCAATAATTTTTATTAAATCGAATGAGGACAAATTTGTATTTGAACTGATCACTTGATTGTTCATGCAGATAGTACTCATCATCATTCATCTAAACATCTTGCCGCTACATAGCATATATGTGTCCCAAATCTAGCTCTATATCAAATTTGACACAAGGTAAGGTAAAGATGTGGCGGTGAACTATAGAAATCCTGGCGGTGTAAAGACCAACTCCATTTTGACCTAGTAAAAATGTACATGCACTTGACAATAATTCTGACGATGGATGCTAATAATAAAGAGTGTTTGGGGCCAGTACACGAATAGCACAATTGATTATAAAGCAATTGAAAAGCATGCATTTCAAATTTGTGTGAGGCTAGAGAGCTTAAATTAAATACATAATGAGCGAACTCTTCAAGTCAAGCAGTTTGAAGAGAGAAGAACTAGGATCACATATCCATAACAGTACCATACTTATCATTATAAGATGAATAAGAAATAAACTTCAAATAAGAAGTTACACAAGCATTGGAGAACGGGGATGAATGTGATGATGTTTTGGTGATTGAATATTGATGGAGAGCCATCAGATGCACCTGCAGGGGTTCGCCGAAAAGCCGGACCCACGTTCATTTATTCGCATAGGAAACCTTGATCGGATCGCCGATCCGACTCCGCGGTTTCATCCGGCACGTCTCCGCGAGTCAAAAACATATATTAGTTTATATTTTTGATTTATTATTTATGTATTTTAGTAGCCGACCCCACCGGGCAATCATAGTCGTTGATGGGGAAGCCCTAGATTTGTTATTCTTATAAATAGGAGTGTTAGGCGGCTGAATGAACCATTGCAGAATTTTGGAGAGCTTTCTTCCCGGATTCCAGCCATCAACCCTTCGGTGCCGACGTCGTGGAACCCTAGGTCATGACTCCTAGGCGCTCAAACTCATCCCCAAGGTACTACTCATCCATAGCCTTCTTCTTACTCCTCCGAAACCCTCATCTGCAGCACTACGGCCCCCAAATTCCAACCCACCACTGCTGTCTAGGAAACCCGGTACTGTTCACGCCGGTACTGGTCATGAAGGTACTGTTTACCGGTTACTGTTCACGTCGGGTAATGTTCATGTCGGGTACTGTTCACGCTGATTAATGTTCACGCTGACCCCTCCTCTTCCGCTCCCTACAACCGGCCCTCATCTCAAGCCGCCGACTTGGGCTCCATCCCCCTTCCCTCCTGTGGATCCACTCTCCTTTAGCCCTAATCCCTTGAATCAATTCAGATCTAGGAATTTCAGCTCCGATCCGTTATTTCCACCTTCTGTTCATCACCCTTCCACCCGAATCCGATCCCAAAATATTGGCTCTAGCCTCCCCCGCCCGAATCTGCCTCCTAGTGGCCGGATCTTTCCATTTCTGGCCCGATCTCTCCACTCCCGTCGAGGACAGCCACAGCCACCATCTCCACGCCGCCGGGTTCATCCTCAATCACCGATCTACACATCTGAATCCATAATCTTCATTGCTTCGGTTCAACCCACTACTTTGTGAGTTCTCTTGTGGTATTGTTTTATGTGATTGACATTTTTCATTGGTGAATTAATATATATTGTCTTGATTCTCGCTAGTGTAGATTTGTTTTGATACATTACTAATTTGCAAGCGGAATTATTCGTCGCGCGCTTAGCCTTGGCCCTCCGAGCGGAGGAACGACATATAAAAATTGCTAAATTGAATAATTGTTTCACTCTTGATCATTTGTGCGGTGTTAAAGAATTATCATTGCTCAATTTATTTGTCCTCACTTCCGACGGTCTCATTGCATGTGGTTTAGGGCTAGTGTGTGGCATTTGCATTTCACCCTAGGAGCCTAGGTTTTGTGCAGCTCTGTAGCCTACCCTACATCATTTTGGCATCAGAAGCAGGTTAGGTCATTTGCATGCTTCGTAGTGGTAGGATATTTAGGGCAAGCATGTCAGAACCGTTAATCACCGACGATCGAGCGGCAAGCTACAATTCGGGTGCCGCTTTTGCTGAGTTCAAACGTCTTATCCTCGATCGTTTTGACACCTTAGATGTCCAGTTCAACGATGTGTGTCGTGATCTTGCCGAGTTGAATCTTCGTTTGGACCATCTAGATAACATCAGGGACACTCCAACACAGCGTGACGATTCACTTGAGGACGACCCTGATGCTCCCCCACGTCTCGACCAGTGCCCGAGAGTCGGTCAACCTCCAGTAGACAGCCACCGTCGTGATATTACTCACAGAGCCCCAGCTCCGTCGACAAGGCGAGATCCTGATCCAGCGCATGATAGGCTTCCACATCTGCGTGATGAGTATTGTATGCCACGTCAGCCACAGCCTGATCCCAAAGATCGGGTACCCCCACACGGTCGCCGCGATCATCATCACAATGAGTATTATCCCCCAGGTCGGAGAGAGTGCGGTCCCCCACCCGCTCGATACGACTTCGCCTATGATGACTATCGCAAAGATTATCCCGATCCATGGAGAGGTGGTCACCACTTTGACATCACTCGTCGTATTCGACTCGACGCCCCTTCGTTCGATGGTCGTCTAGATCCGAAAGCCTTCAGCGATTGGCTCCTGGACATGGACCACTATTTTGAGTGGTATGATATGAGTGACGAGCGTTGTGTTCGCTTCGCAAAAATGAAGCTGGTCGGGCAGGCTAAGGTATTTTAGATTAGCGTAAAGAGAGCTTTGGAGCGAGATGGTTATTACCCCATCACATGGTGGGATGAGATGAAGGAAAGGCTGAGCGAGAAGTACCTCCCCGCGTCCTACCGAGACCAGTTATTTGAGCAATTACAGAACTTACGGCATGAGACACTTACTGTCGCTGAGAAATGGCTCGTTTCGACGAGCTAGTCGTCAGGAGTGACGTCTCGGAGGAGCCTATTGTCACTGCTTCTCGTTTTAAGGCATACCTACGTTCTGAAATTCGAAGAGAGTTGATTGCACATCGCTTAGAGACTGTCAATCAGATATTTCAGCTCGCCCTAGAGTACGAGCAATACCTCCAATCATCTACCACGGGGCAGTTCCCCTCACAGACTGATTCCTCGACTTTTAGGAAACCCACACCGCCCCAGACCACCACGGCTGCACCCTCACGTGTTCCCACGGACACGAAGGTCAAGGCCGTCTCCACTGATGTCTAGCGATCTGGGGGTATTCTGTGTTATACATGTTCCGGCAAAGGACACGTAGCGGCGCAGTGCCCCACGCGGAGCCTGCTAGTTGAGGATGAGGAGCAGGGTTTAGAGGAAGATGAGGTCACGGAAGAAGTTAAGGCCACTGTCGAAGAGGGTTGGGAGAGTGACGCCGAGAGATCTTTAGAGGTGGGAGTGATTAGACGCCTCTTACACACCCCTTGGGATAGATGAGGATTGACGACGCACAGCCTTCTTTTACACATACTTTCCTTGTGCAGGCGGTCCCTGCAAGTTGACTATTGACAGTGGGAGTTGTGTGAACATCATGGCCCCTTTGGGGCTTTACCGTATGCAGGTGAAGGCAGAGCCTCACCCCCACCCATATCGTGTCGTCTGGGTAGATAAGACGACGATTCAGGTCACCCAGCGTTGCCTCGTCCCGATCACCAGTGCTTCATTTCAGGACAAGGTCTGGTGCGATGTCATTCCCATGGACGTCGCTCATGTGTTACTTGTCCACCCCTGGCTATTTGACTGTGACGTCACGTGTTTCGGCCGCTCGAACACGTGTGTATTTTACGACAATGGGCGGAAGATTACGTTGACGCTCACCCAATCCCGGGATAGATCCAAGGGTGTGATTGAGCCATCTGTTAGTACGAGCGCCTCGAGGCCCCTGCATATTTTGAGGCGAGGCGAGTTTATGCGAGATAGGTTGAATCGAATATCATCTACATTGTGGCTGCCACCCAGGCATCTGAGGACGTCCTAGTTGACCACCCACTAGCGGTGCGTCCCCTTTTAAACGAGTTTGCGGACATTATGACGGACGAGCTCCCCGATGAGATGCCCCCGCCACGGGACATTCAGCATGCTATGGACTTGGTCCCTGGGGCTTCCCTCAGAACTTGCCCCATTATCGTATGCACCCGGATGAGCACGCTGAGCTCAAGAGGCAGGTTGACGAGCTTCTTCGGAAGAGTTCATTCGTGAGAGTATGTGTCTGTGTGCGGTTCCCGCCCTTCTGACCCCTAAGAAGGACGGTAATTGACATATGTGCATCAATAGTCGCGTCATTAACAAGATCACGATCAAATATCGCTTCCCGATCCCACGACTCGACGATCTACTGGATACTATGTCTGGTGCCCAGATCTTCTCCAAGATCGATCTTCGTAGCGGGTACCATCAGATACGAGTTCGTAAGGGCGATGAGTGGAAAACCGCATTCAAAACCAAAGACGGTCTATATGAGTGGCTAGTCATGTCATTCGGGCTATCTAACGTCTCGAGCACGTTCATGAGAGTTATGACGCAAGTGTTGCGCCCCTACATGGGCAAGTTTTTGGTCGTGTATTTTGATGACATATTGATCTATAGCCAGACACAGGTTGCTCACCTCGATCACTTGAGGCTTCTCTTTGTCACCCTCTGTCAAGAGAAATTGTATGTGAATCTGAAGAAGTGCTCATTTCTCTCTGAGTCAATTCATTTTCTAGGATTTATTATATCCTCGACTGAAGTATCTGTTGACCCCGAAAAGGTCAAATCCATTCGCGACTAGCCTGTGCCCGCGAACATCCACGAGTCTCGCAGTTTTCATGAACTTGCCACCTTCTACAGGAGGTTCGTCCAAGGGTTTAGTACGATTATGATCCCCATCACGAGCTGTCTCAATAAGGGAGAGTTTCAGTGGACCCCCGCAGCCACTAGAGCCTTCAAGGAGATTAAGGAGAGACTGACGATGGCTCATGTCCTGAGATTGCAGGACTTTAGCCGTGCTTTGGAGATCGCGTGTGATGCGTCTGGGGTAGGCATCGGTGGCGTATTGAGCCAGGAGGGATACACAGTTTCTTACTTTAGTGAGAAGCTGAACGAGGCCAAGCAGAAATACTCGAACTATGATCGAGAATTTTATGTTGTTGTCCAGTCTCTGCGCTACTGGAGACATTATCTCCTTCCCCGAGAGTCTGTGTTGTATTCCAACCATCAGGCCTTACGCTATCTCGATTCGCAGCGCAAGCAGGGACACCGGCATGCCAAGTAGGTCGAGTATCTGCAGGACTTTCATTATGTTCCCAAGCACCGAGCAGGTGTTGAGAAAGTTATGGTGTGAATCTGCCCTGAGAGACTCCCCTCGGGGCCTGCCAAAAAGCAAAGCGCCAGGCGAATGGGTCTTTACTCAATTATTAGTCGTATTGGGACAAACGCCTACCGGCTCGATATCCCGGTAAGAATGGGAATTCATCCAGTGTTTAATGTTGAGGATCTGACGTCGTCCTACGAGCCCCACGAGTATGTGAACCCGAACAGTGGAGATTCCCAGCCTCCCTAACCCCCACTTTCATTGTCGCACCACTCTCATACTCCACCTACGTCTGATTGCCACTACCGCCCGTCCACTGCTGACACTCTTCCACTTGGGAATTCGTCTTATTTGGTTTCACCACCGGCACCGCCGATCGCTCCGGGTTCCGCCCTTCGAGAGATGAGAGCATTACAGACGTCAGATCCCACCAGTTCGTTCCCACCTCGGACGGACCGCGATGTCGCTACTTGGTACATTGGCAGGGCGGCCCAGACGCTGACAACACTTGGATACTACCAACAGAGCTTGATCGACTCTCCCCTGGACTTCGACTACAGTTGATCGTCTTCATTCATCGGAGATGAAGACTTTTCAGTCGGGGGGAGTTGATGGAGTCATCAGATCGTGCACCTGGAGGGGATCGCCGCAAGACGGGACCCACGTTCATTTATTCGCGCAAGAAGCTTTGATTGGATCATCGATCCGACTCCGCGGTTGCATCCGACGCGTCGCAGCAAGCCAAAAACATATATTAGTTTATATTTTTGGTTTATTATTTGTCTTTTAGTGGCCGACCCCACCGGCCAATCATAGTTGACGGGGAAGCTCTAGCTTTGTTTTTCTTATAAATAAGAGTGTTAGAGGGATGAATGAACCATTGCAAAATTTTGGAGAGCTTTCTTCCCGAATTCCAACGATCACCCCTCGGTGCCGACGCTGTGGAACCCTAGGTGACCACTAGTGTAGTTTCATAAGAAATTTTCTGACTTCAACAGTGTAGTTTCTGAATTCAGCAATATACAAATTTTTTGTAAAAATTTTCTAAAGATGAAGAAGAAGAAGAATGCTTACGGGATCGGGATGCAGTGTGTGGGATCGATGCAGAGTCCAGAATTGGGATCGGTAGCAGCGACCGGGATCGGGATCGGCAGCACTGTCCGGGATCGGGATCGGCAGCACCGTCCGGGATCAGGATCAGCAGCAATGCCCGGGGATCGGGATCGGCAGCACCGTCCGGGATCGGGAGCGGGCGACAACAACATGCGGGATTGAGGATGGGCATCAAATGAAATGAAGCCAACCAAAACCTAAAATCGCGATATTAACATATCGGTGCGTGCGGTACACATACCCGTACCGGAAACGTACCCGGTACGAGCACGGGGCTCTTTTTGGCGTATCCGTGCTTCGTAGGTTAGGAGGTGTTGAGGGAATAAAGTGGGGTGGTTAGAGAAAGGAAGTAGATAGTTATTGGCGGCAATGGGTAGTTATAGGGGAATGGTTTGTGGTTATGATGTTAATGGAAGTCGGGAGACAGTTATGGTGGCTATAGGAAGTGGGGACTGAGGGCCTTTGGTGAAGGGAATGGCCGATCGAAGCAAGGTGGTGACCAACCAATTGAAGGTGGAGGAAGAAAAGAGGTGGCATAAGCTTCAACACCTAGTTTTTGAATGCTCGGCGCCTAGATCCCGCATCCTTGGAGCCTAGATCCTACATCCTCGGCGCCTAGATCCCGCATCCTCGGCGCCCAGATCCCGCATCCTCGGCGCCCAGATCCCGCATCCTCGGCGCCCAGATCCCGCATCCTCGGCGCCCAGATCCCGCATCCTCGGCGCCCAGATCCCGTATCCTCGGCACCCAGATCCCGCATCCTCGGTGCCCAGATCCCGCATGCTCGGCGCCTAGATGCCAAGTCAACCACCAATCCATTCACAATTATGGTATCTCCTCCCTAAAGTTATTGTCATTAGATCCAAAAACAATGATCAAATTAAACCTAATAATACAACTCACTGCCTCGCATGATCTTCAAACCACATATATGACTTGGGTGATCAAGGATCCGAAGTGGTGTCAGGTTATGTCTAATGAGTATGATGCTCTGGGCATAATGGGATGTGTGAGTGATGTAAACTCAAATTAGGGTTACAAAAAAATAAAATAATATTTAACTTTTAACCGTTTTGTAATTTTGAAAAGTATAGGCCGAGTGGTCCAAATCGAGTTTTCGCGCGCAAAATCACCCTCAACGTCTGAACTTTGTCATAGACGATAATTATTGTTTGAGAGAAAATTCTTAAGTGTTAAATTTGTTGAATCGTTGCGATACGTGTACATCCACAAGCGAAAAACACAAAATAGTTCATCGATAACGGTAACCAAAACAGTTTCAACGTTCGAAGGCAAGCTTAGCAATATTTAATTGAATTGCATAAAATTAACCTAATGTAATGGAGGGGAAAGAATGGGTGGAGTTTACCCAAGTATATTGCAAACTATGGCTAGGAGCAGCCCTTCCCAAATCAGGTTGCTATAGGAGATCGGCTAGATGTGACTCAGGGGCGCTGCAGGAGCCCTCTCTTTGAACCGCGGGGGAAGAACACAGCAGGAGATCGCTCTTTGAACAACAGGCGAAGCTCAGGATGGTCGGTCTGGGGGTGCGGAGTGGTCGGCGTTAGTCGACGGCAACCTAATTACAGTGGCACTGGACGGGGCGACGAAAGAAAGGAGTGTTGTCGATGACTGCCCTGTCGCTTGGATGAGGTCTCGAATGGCTTGCCAAAGGAGTCTCCCGTCGTCGACTCTGGCGTAGGGTGCGGCGGGCGTTGCGTAGGGAGCGGCAGCCCTATCGCATGATGCTGTCGACGGCGGCTTAGGTCAAAAACGGGGAACAATAGCGGAAGGGGTGTCCCGGCAATACAGGGAGAACAAATTTTGTTCTCCTATACAATTTGGTCTCCCCTCGATTTCATGTGGAGGGTTTATTTTATAAATGAAATTTTGCCTCTTTTTGTATAGAGTCTTTTTAAAATATGATTTTTTTAATATTATATTTTATTTTCAAATTTTGTCTCTTTCTCAAATATTACATTTCCAAAGGACCAAATATTGTATTTGTCTCTTATTTAATTTTTTTGGCGATCTTAAATAATCTAAGTTTGTCTCTTACGTCCTAACTATTAAAACTGTCGGACCTTTTATTCAGGGTCTCAGCGGGTGGTTAAACCGATGAGCCAAAACTCAAAATAACATCGGTGCGTTAAAAATGGCAGAAAATAGCAAGCAATAAAATAGAATTGGCGTGTGATGTTATCGCGCATCCACAGATGCAGCAACAGCTACATCAGTGAGTTAGTTCTTCTTCCCTCGAACTTAAACTAAAATTTGATTTGATACAAGTAAAATTTTCACATTAAATATTCACCTAAAGGATCTTTTTGATAGGTATAAAGCTCATCTTGACGTAAAGGGGTTTCATCAGTGTCCTCGAATGGTCGCCCATGATAGTCGTGGTTGGTTCTAAGACAAGTTGATATCAACAATGTTTTTCTTTGGTGTTATCTCTCACTATCTCTAAAGATGTTCATATAACTCATACACTAGGATTTACTAAAACTGATCATCTTCCTCATGTCTGCAAACTTTGCAAGACTACCTACAATATAAAATAAGCTAAATTTGGTATCATGAATTATTGTAACATGTTACAACTACGAAAATTACCAACTCTCATGTCAACAAATTAATCTTTGTCCATTTTTATCATCACAGATGATATGATTTATCTCATAGTTTATGTAATGACAGTATAATCATTATAAGATAATAATGGTGGAATTGTGCAGAACTTTATCCAACTACTTGATAATTGATTATATCTCAAGGATCTTGCCACATTGTCTTACCTTCCTGAAATAAAAGTTGTTCCACATTTGCGAGACACTTTTTGTCTTAATAACAACGTAAAAAGATTCTCTTGTGAAAATAGATATTAAGTATCAAAAAAGTTTTGAGCATATAAAAAGAAATATAAATATCATTAAAAGATTACGAATATATATATAATTGCAAGTCATGTTCAACCATAAATCTCTAGTATCTTGATTTTTTTCATTCTCCGAAATGAGAAAGTGAATGAAAGAATAGCAAAAATAATAGAGTATCAAAAGAGTTTTGAGCATATAAAAAAATTCATAATTATCATTAAGAGATTACGGAAAAAAAATATAATTATCTAGCATGTCTAGCAATAAATCTCTAGTATCTTGAATCTTTATGCTTTTTTTTCATGCTCCAAAATGAGAAATTAAATGACAGAGTAGATTCGCATTTGCATTACAATGAAATTTATAATGCCCTACAAAAGAAATGAAGTATCAAAAGAGTTTTGAGCATATAAAAAGGGTCATAATTGTCGTTAAGAGATTACGGGAAAAAATAAATTACCTGTTATGTTCAACAATAAATCTGAAATATTTTGATTTTTTGCATTTTATTTTCATACTTCAAAATGAGAAAGTGAATGATAGAGTAAATTGTATTTGCTTTACAATGAAATTTATAACGACATGTAAAAAAATGAATTATCTGAGTTTGATCATATAAAAAGGGTTATAATTATTTTTTAAAAGATTATAAAAAAAATATAATTATCTTTGTTTCCAGCTAAAAATCCCTAATATCTTGATTTTTTTTCTCTTTCTTTTTCGGTCTTCCAACCAAATGGTTCCAAAAGACCCTTGCAATACACTCTACAATCTAACATTTTAAATTTATATAAGTTTTTCATTGGAATAACAAAGCATATTTTCAATGTCTTGATCTCAAAGAAACTACAAAATTTACTCAATACTTCGAAAAAGTGATGTAGGTTGAAGGAATGATTCTTACTTCTTGAAATTTGAATAAATCTTACATATCCATCATTTTTTTAATATAAACAGCATCGAAGCCTTTCTGATTACTCTTTGATGACCTTAGTAAAGCTCCATCAAGATCTTCATTTGAGAAATTCTTAAAATCAAATAGGTGTATCTTATCACATTTGCACCACGTTACTCTCTCTAATTGCTCATCTTGTAAAGACAAATATATGTCAGTATGACACGGTCGAGAAAAAAAACATTTTTCCAACGATCTGTAAATGTTTTAATTGTGTCAAGACACGATATTTTTCCCACCGCAGATACTCCATAATCACTCACGAGTGAATGTATTCTGGAGCCCTCCTCTAAATAACTGCAAAAATGCTGATTTATAACTTGTGAATTACGATCACCGATACCTCCAGTGCTATAAAGGTTTATGTCATTACACTCATTAATCGACTGATTATTTTGGAGAATAACCACCTCTATTGAAATCATAAACATATAACGGCAATTTCCACCTGCATAGTAAAATTTTGACTTAACCAATTCTTCAAGTGATAAAGTGCAATCTGCGTCTGAGATGGAATTGGAATAATTCTTAAAATTCTTTAAGAAATTATCATATTTCACAGCCACGAGATATTCTTGCAAATTCCATGAATATACATAGAATTCCTTAACTCACAATATATCATCTTATGCATTATCTGTTTATATCTACCAGCCATTGAACTAACAATGATAAGAAATTTTCTCTCTTTATTATGTGCACATTAATCTTGTCAAGTCAATATAAATTCAGAACTATTCTTTTCCATCCCGGTATATCCATCAAGGATAACGAGGTATTTTTTAGTTCGATTAAAATTGTTTAGGATGTCATGTAGGTTTACTCTACTGCGACCCACCTTATAAGTCCATAATCAATCATCAGTTAATCTGACACAACAAAGATGTAATTCACTGTCACCACAATTCAGACAAGTCACAACCCATTCTTTTTTATCCAATGTCGTAATAAACGCAAATGCAGCAAAAGAATTTCTTGTGTTAGGATGGCCAAGAATCCAACCAATCCTTGATTTCTTGATTACTTGCTTGTTAATAAACTCAAATTACTCCAAAAAAATTAGGTGATAATAAAGTACAAGGCTGCTTTGACAATTTGAAAATTTAGTAAACTTCAGGTATTTAGTAGGAATTTCAAAAAATTAAGATAGCTCGTTCAATGAGAGCGAAGGATAAGACCTAGTGTTTTTTATCCACATGGTTTTTGTACGTTTTACGACTTTGGATGCTGGAAATATAGACAAATTCATTCATGTTAAAATATAGTAATTTGGAAAAGCTGAAATAGGTAAAATTTTAGTTCAATCTTTCACAATTTTAAGAATAAGAATAATAGATGACAATAATTACCTGCTTTTTTAGGAGTGATGCTAAACCCAACTATCTCAATAATGAACGGTCTGTCATAACTATTCTGATTCATCGCAAAGTTCAAAAAGTCATTTGGTATAATAATTTTACGATCAAACGTTCTAAGCATTAAAGAAGGGATTGAAATAGTATCCAAATCGGGAGTGTATGCTTTTTAATTGTTTCCTTGAACTGCACTAAATCAACACAATCAGAAGCATCAATCGGATGTGGTTGGGTGTTTGAGTTGTCTAGGACTACCCATAACCTCATCTTTGTTTGCTTCTATTGTACCTAATGAAATAAAGATACCAATAATTTTGTTATTCATTTAATCTCATCAGAGAACACTAGTGTGTTAATTTTTCAAAAAAAACAACTGAACAAGAAAGTAAATATCAAAAGTAAGAAATGATAATGAAATAAACAGTAATATTTCATTTTAAAATGCATGACAAGTTAAACAAAGGAAATGCATTACAAGTTAAACATTTTTACCCTCTTTCCTTACCTCTCTCCTTCACTCCATTCTAATCCCTTTCTTATATTTTTGTCATGGAATATGTTGTCTCGCCCTACCTAAATACCAGAGGAACTCCCCACGTACTTTCTCTTTCAAAAAACCTACAATTTTTCACGCATTTCTCTAGAATGAAATTTTACAGATTTTGGATGCTTTTTTTAAAATCAAGTAGACATATTTTAATGTTTAGGATTATTTTAGTAAACCTTATTATTTCATGATTTCAAAATGGTTGGTGACAAATTAAAAAATTACCAACGATTCATTTTGCTCAAAACTCTTTTGATACTCTATTATTGTTAGTGTCATAGATATTCAACCGTTCAGAACTTGGTTCTTCCTCACGCAGGACGTCCTTGCAGAAATCGCCCACCGTCGGCAGCTTGTGCGTGAGGAGAGGAATCGTTTATTGTGAATGCCCAATAGAAAAGTACGGAAATTACCGGACCTTTTATTCAGGGTCTCAGCGGGTGGTCAAACTGATGAGTCAAAACTCAAAATAACATTAGTGCGTTAAAAATGACAGAAAATAGCAAGTAATAAAATAGAATTGGCGTGTGGTGTTATCACGCATCCACAGATGCAGCAACAACGACATCAGTGAGTTAGTTGTTCTTCCCTCGAACTTAAACTAAAATTTGATTTGATACAAGTAAAATTTTCACATTAAATATTCACCTAAAGGATCTTTTTGCTTGGTATAAAGCTCATCTTGACGTAAAGGGGTTTCATCAGTATCCTAGAATAGTCTCTCATGATAGTCGTGGTTGGTTCTAAGATAAGTTGATATCAACATTGTCTTTATTTGGTGTTATCTCTCACTCTCTCTAAAGATGTTCATATAACTCATACACTAGAATTTACTAAAGCTGATCATCCTCCTCATGTCTGCAAACTTTGCAAGACTACCTGCAATATAAAATAAGCTCCATTTGGTATCATGAATTAATGTAACATCTTACTACCATGAAATTCACCAACTTTCATATCAACAAATTAATCTTTGTCCATTTTCATCATCACGGGTGCTATGATTTATCTCATAGTTTATGTAATGACAGTATAATCATTATAAGATAATAATGGTGGAATTGTGCAGAAGTTTATCCAACTACTTGATCATTGATTATATCTCAAGGATCTTGCCACATTGTCTTACCTTCCTGAAATAAAAGTTGTTCCACATTTGCGAGACACTTTTTTGTCTTAATAACAACATAAAAAGATTCTTTTGTGAAAATAGACATTAAGTATCAAAAAAGTTTTGAGCATATAAAAAGGAACATAAATATCATTAAGAGATTGCGAATATATATATATAATTACAACTCATGTCCAACCATAAATCTCTACTATCTTGATTTTTTTTCATTCTTCGAAGTAAGAAAGCGAATGAATGAGTAGCAAAAATAATAGAGTATCAAAAAAGTTTTGTGCATACAAAAAAAGTTCATAATTATCATTAAGAGATTATGAAAAAAAATATAATAATCTAGTATGTCTAGCAATAAATCCCTAGTATCTTGAATATTTATGTTTCTTTTTCATCCTCTAAAATGAGAAATTAAATGACAGAGTAGATCCGCATTTACATTACAATGAAATTTATAATGCTCTGCAAAAGAAATGAAGTATTAAAAGAGTTTTGAGCATATAAAAATGATCATAATTGTCATTAAAAGATTACGGGAAAAAATAAATTACCTGTTATGTTCAACAATAAATCTGAAGTATTTTGATTTTTTGCATTTTATTTTCATACTTTAAAATGAGAAAGTGAATGATAGAGTAAATTGTATTTGCATTACAATGAAATTTATAACGACCTATAAAAAATGAATTATCAGAGTTTGATCGTATAAAAAGAGTTATGATTATTCTTAAGAGATTATAGAAAAAAAATATAATTAGCTTTGTTTCTAGCTACAAATCCCTAATATCTTGATTTTTTCTCTTTCTTTTTCAGTCTTCCAACCAAATGGTTCCAAAAGACCCTTGTCATACACTCTACAATCTAACCTTTTTAATATAAATAGGTTTTCCATTGGAATAACAAAACATATTTTCAATGTCTTGATCTCAAAGAGACTACTAAATTTACTCAATACTTCGAAAAAGTGATGTAGGTTGAAGGAATGATTCTTACTTCTTGAAATTTGAATAAACCTTATATATCCATCATTTTTTTCATGTAAACAGTATCAAAGCCTTTCTGATTACTCTTTGATGGCTTAGTCAAGCTCCATCAACACAAACATCAAGATCTTCATTTGAGAAATTCTTAAAATCAAATAGGTGTATCTTATTACATTTACACCACGTTACTTTCTCTAATTGCTCATCTTGGAAAGACAAATATATTTCAGTATGACACAGTCGAGAAAAAAACCATTTTTCCAACAACCATCCATTCAGTGAAGGATTTGCATTAAAACGATCTGCAAATGTTTTAATTGTGTCAGAACACGATCTTTTTCCCACCACAGATACTGCCTAATCACTAACGAGTGAATGTATTCTGGAGCCCTCCTTTAAATAACTGCCAAAAAGCCAATTTATAACTTGTGAATTACGATCACCGATACCTCCAGTGCTATAAAGGTTTATGTCATTACACTCATTAATCGACTCATTATTTTGGCGAATCACCTCCTCTATTGAAATCATAAACATATAACGGCAATTTCCACCTGCATAGTAAAATTTTGACTTAACCAATTCTTCAAGTGATAAAATGCAATCTGCGTCTGAGATGGAATTGAAATAATTCTTAAAATTCTTTAAGAAATTATCATATTTCACAGCCACGAGATATTCTTGCAAATTCCATGAATATACATAAAATTCTTTAACTCCCAATATATCATCTTATGCATTATTGTGTTTATATCTACCAGTCATTGAACTAACAATGATAAGAAATTCTCTCTTTATTATGTGTACACCAATCTTGGCAAGTCAACATAAATTCAGAACTATTCTTTTCCATCCCGGTATATCCATCAAGGATAAGAGGTGTTTTTTAGTTCGATTAAAATTGTTTAGGATGTCATATAGGTTTACTCTACTGCGACCCACCTTACAAGTCCATAATCAATCATCAGTTAAGCCGACACAACAAAGATGTAATTCACTGTCACCGCAATTCAGCCAAGTCACAACCCATTCTTCTTTATCCAATGTCGTAATAAACGCAAATGCAGCAAAAGATTTTCCTTTGCCAGCAGGGCCAAGAATCCAACCAATCCTTGATTTTTTGATTACTTGCTTGTCAATAAACTCAAATTGCTCCAAAAAATTTTGGTGACAATAAAGTACAAGGCTGCTTTGACAATTTGGAAATTTAGTAAACTTTAGGTATTTAGCAGGAATTTCAAAAAATTGAGATAGCTCGTTCAATGAGAGCGCGGGATAAGACCCATCGCTCTTTATTTACATGGTTTTTATACATTTTACGGCTCTGGATGCAGGAAATATAGACAAATTCATTCATGTTAAAATATAGTAATTTGGAAAAGCTGAATAGGTAAAATTTTAGTTCAATCTTTCACAATTTTAAGAACAAAAATAATAGATGACAATAATTATCTATTTTTTAGGAGTGATGCTAAACCCAACTATCTCAATAATGAACGGTCTGTCATAACTATTCTGATTCATCGCAAAATTCAAAAAGTCATTTAGTATAATAATTTTCCGATCAAACGTTCTAAGCATTAAAGAAGGGATTGAAATAGTATCCAAATCGGGAGTGTATGCTTTTTTAATTTTTTCTTGAACTGCACTAAATCAACACAATCAGTAACATCAATCCTATGTGGTTGGGTGTTTGAGTTGTCTAGGACTACCCATAACCTCATCTTTGTTTGCTTCTATTGTACCTAATGGAATCAAGATACTAATAATTTTGTTATTCATTTAATCTCATCAGAGAACACTAGTGTGTTAATTTTTCAAAAAAAAAACAACTGAACAAGAAAGTAAATATCAAAAGTAAGAAATGATAATGAAATAAACAGTAATATTTCATTCTAAAATGCATGTCAAGTTAAACAAAGAAAATGCATAACAAGTTAAATATTTTTTACCCTATTTCTTTACCTCTCTCCTTCACTCCCTTCTAATCCCTTTCTTATATTTTTTCCATGGAAGATGTTGTCTCGCCTTACCTAAATATCAGAGGAACTCCCCACATACTTTCCCTTTCAAAAAACCTACAATTTTTCACTCATTTCTCTAGAATGAAATTTTACGGGTTTTTGATGCTTCTTTTAAAATCAAGTAGACATATTTTAATGTTTATGATTATTTTAGTAAACCTTATTATTTCATGAATTCAAAATGGTTGGTGACAAATTAAAAAATTACCAACGATTCATTTTGTTTCTTGATTTCCTTCATATTCATAACAAAAATACCGCTTAGCTCAAATTGTTTGTGGAAACATTCATTCATTCATCACAATCACAGTTAATTACTTGGCACGGAACCACCGCCTAAAGAAAGTTTAAGCTAACTTGGCTCATTTTAAATTACATTTCTGTCCCATTATGAAATTACTTGAGAGCTGAATTCTCTCATCAAAGATTTTTGAGTTTAATAAAGTTTCATTCTGATGTTTTTTCCAAAGGAAATATGATCTAACAGAAGGAGACCAGCATGCAGAGAAGATAGGAGAAAGAAACGATACATTGCCCTAAAAAGATGTTATGCTATTTGGGAAGAAGTTCTGCAGCGTAGGAATATGAAGAGCTTGGTTCCATGAAACTCCCCATCTGCAAAAAGGAGAATTTTGGAATCTATAAAAAGAGGTTCAAGCTTTTTATGTAAGCCTATGACCCAAAGATCTTTGTGACAGTCAAGGAGGGACCCTTCATCCCTATGAAGGTCAAAGTTCTGCATGCCAATGTCCAGACACATAAGACATACTCAGAGATGATAAAGGATAAAGTCATCTTAGCTATATTGGACAAGAGGGTGCAAAATATTATTGTTAGTGCCATAGATATTCAACCGTTTAGAACTTGGTTCTTCCTCACGCATGACGTCCTTGCAGAAATCGCCCACCGTCGGCAGCTTGTGCGTGAGGAGAGGAATCGTGGATCGCGAATGCCCAATATGAAAGTACGGAAAATTACCGGACCTTTTATTCAGGGTCTCAGCGGGTGGTCAAACTGATGAGTCAAAACTCAAAATAACATTAGTGCTTTAAAATGACAAAAAATAGCAAGCAATAAAATAGAATTAGCGTGTGATGGTATCACGCATCCACAGATGCAGCAACAATGACATCAGTGAGTTAGTTGCTCTTCCCTTGAGCTTAAACTAAAATTTGTTTTGATACAAGTAAAATTTTCACATTAAATATTCACCTAAAGGATCTTTTTGCTAGGTATAAAGCTCATCTCGACGTAAAAGGGTTTCATCAGTGTCCTAGAATGGTCTCTCATGATAGTCGTGGTTTGTTCTAAGACAAGTTGATATCAACATAGTCTTTCTTTGGTGTTATCTCTCACTCTCTCTAAAAATGTCCATATAACTCATACACTAGGATTTACTAAAGCTGATCATCCTCCTCATGTCTGCAAATTTTGTAAGACTACCTACAATATAAAATAAGCTCTATTTGGTATCATGAATTATTGTAACATCTTACTACCACGAAATTCACCAACTCTCATATCAACAAATTAATCTTTGTCCATTTTCATCATCACATGTGCTATGATTTATCCGATAGTTTATGTAATGACAGTATAATCATTATAAGATAATAATGGTGGAATTGTGCAGAAGTTTATCCAACTACTTTATCATTGATTATATCTCAAGGATCTTGTCACATTATCTTACCTTCCTGAAATAAAAGTTGTTCCACATTTGCGTGACACTTTTTTGTCTTAATAACAACGTAAAAGATTCTCTTGTGAAAATAGATATTAAGTATTAAAAAAGTTTTGAGCATATAAAAAGAAACATAAATATCATTAAGAGATTACGAATATATATGTATATAATTACAACTCATGTCCAACCATAAATCTCTAGTATCTTGATTTTTTTCATTCTCTGAAATAAGAAAGTGAATGAATGAGTAGCAAAAATAATAGAGTATCAAAAGAGTTTTGAGCATACAAAAAAGTTCATAATTATCATTAAGAGATTATGAAAAAAAATTTAATTATCTAGTATGTCTAGCAATAAATTCCTGGTATCTTGAATCTTTATGTTTCTTTTTCGTCCTCCAAAATGAGAAATTAAATGACAAAGTAGATCCGCATTTGCATTACAATGAAATTTATAATGCTCTACAAAAGAAATGAAGTATCAAAAGAGTTTTGAGCATATAAAAATGGTCATAATTGTCATTAAGGGATTACGGGAAAAAAAATTACCTGTTATGTTCAACAATAAATCTGAAATATTTTGATTTTTTGCATTTTATTTTCATACTTCAAAATGAGAAAGTGAATGATAGAGTAAATTGTATTTGCATTACAATGAAATTTATAACGACCTGTAAAAAAATTAATTATCAGAGTTTGATCATATAAAAAGAGTTCTAATTATTCTTAAGAGATTATAAAAAAAATATAATTATCTTTGTTTCTAGCTAGAAATCCCTAATATCTTGATTTTTTTCTCTTTCTTTTCAGTCTTCCAACCAAATGGCTCCAAAAGACCCTTGTCATACACTCTACAATCTAACATTTTGAATATATATAGGTTTTCCATTGGAATAACAAAACATATTTCCAATGTCTTGATCTCAAAGAAACTACTAAATTTACTCAATACTTCGAAAAGTGATGTAGGTTGAAAGAATGATTCTTACTTCTTGAAATTTGAATAAATCTTACATATCCATCATTTTTTTTTCATATAAACAGCATCGAATTCTTTCTGATTACTCTTTGATGGCCTTAGTCAAGCTCCATCAACACAAACATCAAGATCTTTATTTGAGAAATTCTTAAAATCAAATAGGTGTATATTATCACATTTACACCACGTTATTTTCTCTAATTGCTCATCTTGAAAAGACAAATATATGTCAGTATGACACAGTCGAGAAAAAAAACCATTTTTCCAACAGCTATCCATTTAGTGAAGGATTTGCATTAAAACGATCTGCAAATGTTTTAATTGTGTCAGAACACGATCTTTTTCCCACCACAGATACTGCCTAATCACTAACGAGTGAATGTATTCTGGAGCCCTCCTCTAAATAACTGCCAAAAACCGATTTATAACTTGTGAATTACGATCATCGATACCTCCAGTGTTATAAAGGTTTTTTTGTTATTACACTCATTAATCGGCTCATTATTTTGGCGAATCACCTCCTCTATTGAAATCATAAACCTATAACGACAATTTCCACCTACATCGTAAAATTTTGACTTAACCAATTCTTCAAGTGATAAAGTGCAATCTTCTTCTGAGATGGAATTGGAATAATTCTTAAAATTCTTTAAGAAATTATTCATATTTCACAGCCACAAGATATTCTTGCAAATTTCATGAATATACATAAAATTTCTTAACTCCCAATATATCATCTTGTGCATTATTGTGTTTATATCTACCAGGCATTGAACTAACAATGATAAGCAATTTTCTCTCTTTATTATGTGTACACCAATCTTGGCAAGTCAACATAAATTCAGAACTATTCTTTTCCATCCCAGTATATCCATCAAGGATAACGAGGAGTTTTTTAGTCCGATTAAAATTGTTTAGGATGTCATGTAGGTTTACTCTACTGCGACCCACCTTACAAGTTCATAATCAATTATCAGTTAATCCGACACAACAAAGATGTAATTCACTGTCACCGGAATTCAGCCAAGTCACAACTCATTCTTCTTTATCCAATGTCGTAATAAACGTAAATGCAGCAAAAGATTTTCCTTTGCCAAGAGGGCCAAGAATCCAATCAATCCTTGATTTCTTGATTACTTGCTTGTCAAAAAACTCAAATTGCTCCAAAAAATTTGGTGACAATAAAGTACAAGGCTGCTTTAACAATTTGGAAATTTAGTAAACTCTAGGTATTTAGCAGGAATTTCAAAAAATTGAGATAGCTCGTTCAATGAGAGCGCGGGATAAGACCCAGCGCTCTTTATCCACATGGTTTTTATACATTTTACGGCTCTGGATGCTGGAAATATAGACAAATTCATTCATGTTAAAATATAGTAATTTTAAAAAGCTGAAATAGGTAAAATTTTAGTTCAATCTTTCACAATTTTAAGAACAAGAATAATAGATGACAATAATTACCTATTTTTTTAGGAGTGATGCTAAACCCAACTATCTCAATAATGAACGGTCTGTCATAACTATTCTGATTCATCGCAAAATTTAAAAAGTCAGTTGGTATAATAATTTTCCGATCAAACGTTCTAAGCATTGAAGAAGGGATTGAAATAGTATCCAAATCGGGAGTGTGTGCTTTTTTAACTGTTTCCTTAAACTGCACTAAATCAACACAATCAGTAACATCAATCGTATGTGGTTGGGTGTTTGAGTTGTCTAGGACTACCCATAACCTCATCTTTATTTGCTTCTATTGTACCTAATGGAATCAAGATACCAATAATTTTATTACTCATTTAATCTCCTCAGAGAACACTAGTGTGTTAATTTTTCAAAAAAAAATTGAATAAGAAAGTAAATATCAAAAGTAAGAAATGATAATGAAATAAACAGTAATATTTCATTCTAAAATGCATGACAAGTTAAATAAAGAAAATGCATTAAAAGTTAAACATTTTTTCCCTCTTTCTTTACCTTCTCCTTCACTTCCTTCTAATCACTTTCTTATATTTTTGTCATGGAAGATGTTGTCATGTCCAACCATAAATCTCTAGTATCTTGATTTTTTTTCATTCTCTGAAATGAGAAAGTGAATGAAAGAGTATCAAAAGAGTTTTGAGCATATAAAAAAAGTTCATAATTATCATTAAGAGATTATGAAAAAAAATATAATTATCTAGCATGTCTAGCAATAAATCCCTAGTATCTTGAATCTTTATATTTCTTTTTCATCCTTCAAAATGAGAAATTAAATGATAGAGTAGATCCACATTTGCATTACAATGAAATTTATAATGTTCTGCAAAAGAAATGAATTATCAAAAGAGTTTTGAGCATATAAAAAGGGTTATAATTGTCATTAAGAGATTACGGGAAAAAAAAAATTATCTGTTATTTTCAACAATAAATCCGAAGTATTTTGATTTTTTGCATTTTATTTTCATACTTCAAAATGAGAAAGTGAATGGTAGAGTAAATTGCATTTGTATTACAATGAAATTTATAACGACCTGTAAAAAAATGAATTATCAGAGTTTGATCATATAAAAAGGGTTATAATTATTCATAAGAGATTGTGGAAAAAAATATAATTACTTTTGTTTCCAGCTAGAAATCCCTAATATCTTGATTTTTTCTCTTTCTTTTCCAGTCTTCCAATCAAATGGTTCCAAAAGACCCTTGTCATACACTCTACAATCTAACACATTTTGAATTTATATAGGTTTTTGATTGGAATAACAAAACATATTTCTAATTTCTTGATCTCAAAGAAACTACTAAATTTACTCAATACTTTTAAAAAGTGATGTAGGTTGAAGGAATGATTCTTATTTCTTGAAATTTGAATAAATCTTACATATCCATCATTTTTTTTTCATATAAGCAACATCGAAGCCTTTCTGATTACTCTTTGATGGACTTAGCCAAGCTCCATCAATACAAACATCAAGATCTTCATTTGAGAAATTCTTAAAATCAAACAGGTGTATCTTATCACATTTACACCACGTTACTTTCTCTAATTGCTCATCTTGGAAAGACAAATATATGTCAGTATGACATAGTCGAGAAAAAAATCATTTTTCCAACAACCATCCATTCAGTGAAGGATTTGCATTAAAACGATCTGCAAATATTTTAATTATGTCAGAACACGATCTTTTTCCCACCGCAGATACTGCATAATCGCTGACAAGTGAATGTATTCTGGAGACCTCCTCTAAATAATTGCCAAAAAGCCGATTTATAACTTGTGAATTACGATCACCAATACCTCCAGTGCTATTAAGGTTTATGTCATTACACTCATTAATTGACTCATTATTTTGGCGAATCACCTCCTCTATTGAAATCATAAACATATAATGGCAATTTCCAACTGCATAGTAAAATTTTGACTTAACCAATTCTTCAAGTGATAAAGTGCAATCTGCGTCTGAGATGGAATTAGAATAATTCTTAAAATTGTTTAAGAAATTATCATATTTCACAACCACGAGATATTCTTGCAAATTTCATGAATATACATAGAATTCCTTAACTCCCAATATATCATCTTGTGCATTATCGTGTTTATATCTACCAGCCATTGAATTAACAATGATAAAAAAATTTCTCTCTTTATTATGTGTACACCAATTTTGGCAAGTCAACATAAATTCAGAACTATTCTTTTCCATCCCGATATATCCATCAAGGATAACGAGATGTTTTTTAGTTCGATTAAAATTGTTTAGGATGTCATGTAGGTTTACTCTACTGCGACCCACCTTACAAGTCCATAAACAATCGTCAGTTAATCCGACACAACAAAGATGTAATTCACTGTCACCGCAATTCAGCCAAGTCACAACCCATTCTTCTTTATCCAATGTCGTAATAAACGCAAATGCAGCAAAAGATTTTCTGTGCCAGGAGGGCCAAGAATCCAACAATCCTTGATTTCTTAATTACTTGCTTGTCAATAAACTCAAATTGCTCCAAAAAATTTTGGTGATAATAAAGTACAAGGCTGCTTTGACAATTTTGAAATTTAATAAACTCCAGGTATTTAGCGGGAATTTCAAAAAATTGAGATAGCTCGTTCAATGAGAGCGCGGGATAAGGCTCAATGTTCTTTATCCACATGATTTTTATACGTTTTATAGCTCTAGATGCTGGAAATATAGACAAATTCATTCATGTTAAAATATAGTAATTTAGAAAAGCTGAAATAGGTAAAATTTTAGTTCAATCTTTCACAATTTTAAGAACAAGAATAATAGATGACAATAATTACCTGTTTTTTTAGGAGTGATGTTAAACCCAACTATCTCAATAATGAACGGTCTGTCATAACTATTCTGATTCATCGTAAAATTCAAAAATCATTTAGTATAATATTTTTTCGATCAAACGTTCTAAGCATTAAAGAAGGGATTGAAATAGTATCAAAATCGGGAGAGTATGTTTTTTTAATTGTTTCCTTGAACTGTACTAAATCAACACAATCAGTGACATCAATCAGATGTGGTTGGGTGTTTGAGTTGTCTAGGACTAACCATAACCTCATCTTTGTTTGCTTCTATTATACCTACTGGAATCAAGATACAAATAATTTTGTTATTCATTTAATCTCATCAGAGAACACTAGTGTGTTAATTTTTTTAAAAAAACAACTTAACAAAAAAGTAAATATCAAAAATAAGAAATGATAATGAAATAAACAATAATATTTTATTTTAAAATGCATGACAAGTTAAATAAATGAAATGCATTACAAGTTAAATATTTTTTACCCTCTTTCTTTACCTCTCTCCTTCACTCCCTTCTAATCCCTTTCTTATATTTTTGTCATGGAAGATGTTGCCTCGCCCTACCTAAATACCAGAGGAACTCCCCACATACTTTCTCTTTCAAAAACCTATAATTTTTCACCCATTTCTCTAGAATGAAATTTTACGGGTTTTGGATGCTTCTTTTATAATCAAGTAGACATATTTTAATGTTTTTGATTATTTTAGTAAACCTTATTATTTCATGAATTCAAAATGGTTGGTGACAAATTAAAAAAAATACCAATGATTCATTTTGTTTCTTGATTTCCTTCATTTTCATAACAAAAATACCGCTGAGCTCAAATTATTTGTGGTAGCATTCATTCATTCATCACAATCACAACTAATTATTTGGCACAGAACCACCACTTAAAGAAAATTTAAGCTAACTTGGCTCATTTTAAATTGAATTTCTGTCCCCTTATGAAATTATTTGAGAGCTAAATTCCCTCATCAAAGATTTTTAAGTTTAATAGAGTTTCATCATGATGTTTTTTGCAAAGGAAATATGATCTAATAGAAGGAGACCAACATGCATAGAAGATGGGAGAAAGAAACGATACCTTACCCTAGAAAGATGTTATGCTATTTGGGAAGAAGTTCTGCCGTGTAGGAATATGAAGAGCTTGGTTCCATGAAACTCTCCATCTGCAAAAAGGAGAATTTTGGAATCTATAAAAAGAGGGTCAAGCTTTTTATGTAAGCCTATGACCCAAGGATTTTTGTGACAGTCAAGGAGTGACCCTTCATCCCAATGAAGGTCAAAGTTTTGCATGCCAATGTCTAGACACCTAAGATATACTCAGAGATGACAAAGGATGAAGTCATCTTAGCTACATTAGACAAGAGGGTGCAAAATATTATTGTTAATGACATAGATATTCAACCTCTCAGAACTTGGTTCTTCCTCACGCAGGACGTCCTTGCTGAAATCTCCCACCGTCGACAGTATGTGCGTGAGGAGAGGAATCGTGGATCGCAAATGTCCGATAGGAAAGCACGGAAATTACCGGACCTTTTATTCAGGGTCTCAGAGGGTGGCCAAACTGATGAGTCAAAACTCAAAATAACATTAGTGCGTTAAAAATGACAGAAAATAGCAAGTAATAAAATAGAATTGGCGTGTGATGTTATCACGCATCCACAGATGCAGCAATAACTACATCAGTGAGTTAGTTCCTCTTCCCTCGAACTTAAACTAAAATTTGATTTGACACATGAAAAATTTTCACATTAAATATTCACCTAAAAGATATTTTTGCTAGGTATAAAGCTCATCTTGACGTAAAGGGGTTTCATCAGTGTTCTAGAATGGTCTCCCATGATAGTCGTGGTTGGTTCTAAGACAAGTTGATGTCAACAATGTCTTTCTTTAGTGTTATCTCACTCTCTCTAAAGATGTCCATATAACTTACACACTATGATTTACTAAAGCTGATCATCCTCCTTATGTATGCAAACTTTGTAAGACTACCTACAATATAAAATAAGCTCCATTTGGTATCATGAATTATTGTAATATCTTACTACCACGAAATTCACCAACTCTCATGTCAACAAATTAATCTTTTTCCATTTTCATCATCACGGGAGCTATGATTTATCTCATAGTTTATGTAATGACAGTATAATTATCATAAGATAATAATGGTGGAATTGTGCAGAAGTTTATCCAACTACTTGATCATTGATTATATCTCAAGGATCTTACCACATTGTCTTACCTTCCTGAAATAAAAGTTGTTCCACGTTGCGAGACACTTTTTTGTCTTAATAACAATGTAAAAAGATTCTCTTATGAAAATAAATATTAAGTATCAAAAAAGTTTTGAGCATATAAAAAAGAACATAAATATCAGTAAGAGATTACGAATATATATGTATATAATTACAACTCATGTCCAACCATAAATCTCTAGTTTTTTTTATTCTCCGAAATGAGAAAGTGAATGAAAGAGTAGCAAAAATAATAGAGTATGAAAAGAGTTTTGAGCATATAAAAAAGTTCATAATTATCATTAAGAGATTACGAAAATATATATACAATTATCTAGTATGTCTAGCAATAAATTCCTAGTATCTTGAATCTTTATGTTTCTTTTTCATCCTCCAAAATGAGAAATTAAATGATAGAGTAGATTCACATTTGCATTACAATGAAATTTATAATGCTCTGCAAAAGAAATGAAGTATCAAAAGAGTTGTGAGCATATAAAAATGGTCATAATTTTCATTAAGAGAGTATGAGGAAAAATAAATTACCTGTTATGTTCAACAATAAATCTGAAGTATTTTGATTTTATGCATTTTTTTTCATACTTCAAAATGAGAAAGTAAATGATAGAGTAAATTGCATTTGCATTACAATGAAATTTATAACGACCTGTAAAAAAATGAATTATCAGAGTTTGATTATATAAAAAGGTTATAATTATTCTTAAGAGATTATAGAAAAAAATATAATTATCCAGCTAGAAATCCCTAATATCTTGATTTATAATGGTTCCAAAAGACCCTTGTCATAACTCTACAATCTAAATTTTGAATCTATATAGGTTTTCATTGGAATAACAAAACATATTTCCAATGTCTTGATCTCAAAGAAACTACTAAATTTACTCAATACTTCGAAAAAGTGATTAGGTTGAAAATGATTCTTACTTCTTGAAATTTGAATAAATCTTACATATCCATCATTTTTTCATATAAACAGCATTTTTGATTACTCTTTGATCTTAGCCAAGCTCATCAACACAAACATCAAGATATTCATTTGAGAAATTCATAAAATCAAATAGGTGTATCTTATCACATTTGCTCTAATTGCTCATCTTGGAAAGACAAATATATGTCAGTATGACACAGTCGAGAAAAAAAAATTTTTCCAACAGCCATCAATTTAGTGAAGGATTTGCATTAAAATGATCTGCAAATGTTTAATTGTGTCAGAACACGATCTTTTCCCACCGCAGATACTGCATAATCGCTCGAGTGAATGTATTCTGGAGCCCTCCTCTAAATAACTGCCAAAAAGATTTATAACTTGTGAATTACGATCACCGATACCTCCAATAAAGGTTTATGTCATTACAGTCATTAATCGACTCATTAATTTGGCGAATCACCTCCTCTATTGAAATCATAAACATATATTTCCACATAGTAAAATTTTGACTTAACCAATTCTTCAAGTGATAAAGTGCAATCTGCAAATTGAATTCTATCATATTTCACAGCCACGAGATATTCTTGCAAATTCCATGAATATACATAGAATTCCTTAACTCCCAATATATCATCTTGTGCATTATCGTGTTTATATCTTCATTGAACTAACAAATTATGTGTACACCAATCTTGGCAAGTCAACATAAATTCAGAACTAATTTATCTGTATATCCATCAAATAACGAGGTGTTTTTTAGTTCGATTAAAATTGTTTAGGATAGGTTTACTCTACTGCGTTACAAGTCCATAAACAATCGTCAGTTAATGACACAATAAAGATGTAATTCACTGTCACTGCAATTCAGCCAAGTCACAACTCATTCTTCTTTATCCAATGTCGTAATAAACACAAATGCAGCAAAAGATTTTCCTATGCAAGGAGGGCCAAGAATCCAACCAATCCTTGATTCCTTGATTACTTGCTTGTCAATAAACTCAAATTGCGCCAAAAAATTTTGGTGATAATAAAGTACAAGGCTGCTTTGATAATTTGGAAATTTAGTAAACTCTAGGTATTTTGCAGGAATTTCAAAAAATTAAGATAGCTCGTTCAATGAGAGCGCGGGATAAGACCCAGTGCTCTTTATCCACATGGTTTTTATACGTTTTACGGCTCTAGATGCTGGAAATATAGACAAATTCATTCATGTTAAAATATAGTAATTTGGAAAAGCTGAAATAGGTAAAATTTTAGTTCAATCTTTCACAATTTTAAGAACAAGAATAATAGATGACAATAATTACCTGTTTTTTTAGGAGTGATGTTAAACCTCAACTATCGCAATAATTGAATGGTCTGTCATAACTATTCTGATTCATCGCAAAATTCAAAAAGTCATTTGGTATAATAATTTTTCGATCAAACGTTCTAAGCATTAAAGAAGGGATTGAAATAGTATCCAAATCAGGAGTGTATGCTTTTTTAATTGTTTCCTTGAACTGCACTAAATCAACACAATCAGTAGCATCAATCGGATGTGGTTGGGTGTTTGAGTTGTCTAGGACTACCCATAACCTCATCTTTGTTTGCTTCTATTGTACCTAATGGAATCAAGATACCAATAATTTTGTTATTCATTTAATCTCATCAGAGAACACTAGTGTGTTAATTTTTCAAAAAAAAAACAACTGAACAAGAAAGTAAATATCAAAAGTAAGAAATGATAATTAAATAAATAGTAATATTTCATTCTAAAATGCATGACAAGTTAAACAAAGGAAATGCATTACAAGTTAAACATTTTTTACCCTCTTTCTTTACCTCTCTCCTTCACTCCCTTCTAATCCCTTTCTTATATTTTTGTCATGGAAGATGTTGTCTCGCCCTACCTAAATACCAGAGGAACTCCCCACGTACTTTCCCTTTCGAAAACCTACAATTTTTCACCCATTTCTCTAGAATGAAATTTTACGGGTTTTGGATGCTTCTTTTAAAATCAAGTAGACCTATTTTAATGTTTATGATTATTTTAGTAAAACCTTATTATTTCATGAATTCAAAATGGTTGGTGACAAATTAAAAAATTACCAACGATTCATTTTGTTTCTTGATTTCCTTCATATTCATAACAAAAATACCGCTTAGCTCAAATTGTTTGTGGAAGCATTCATTCATTCATCACAATCACAGCTAATTACTTGGCACAGAACCACCACCTAAAGAAAATTTAAGCTAACTTGGCTCATTTTAAATTACATTTCTGGTCCCCCTTATGAAATTATTTGAGAGTTGAATTTCTCTCATCAAAGATTTTTGAGTTTAATAAAGTTTCATCCTGAATGTTTTTTGCAAAGGAAATATGATCTAACAGAAGGAGACCAAGCATGTAGAGAAGATGAGAGAAAGAAACAATACCTTGCCCTAAGAAAGATGTTATGCTATTTGGGAAGAAGTTCTGTACCGCGTGGGAATATGAAGAGCTTGGTTGCATGAAACTCCCCATCTGTAAAAAGGAGAATTTTGGAATCTGTAAAAAGAGGGTCAGGACTTTTTATGTAAGTCTATGACCCAAGGATATTTGTGACAGTCAAGGAGGGACCCTTCATCCCTATAAAGGTCAAAGTTCTGCATGTCAATGTCCAGACACCTAAGACATACTCAAAGATGACAAAGGAGTTGAAGTCATCTTAGCTACATTAGACAAGAGGGTGCAAAATATTATTGTTAGTGCCGTAAGATATTCAACCTTTCAGAACTTGGTTCTTCCTTCACGCAGGTCGTCCTTGCAGAAATCTCCCATCGTCGGTAGCGTGTGCGTGAGGAGAGGAATCGTGGATCGCGAATGCCCAATAGGAAAGCATACGAAAATAATTCACTAGGGTCTCGATCGGCGGTGCGTGAGGAGAGGAATCGTGGGTCGAGGTTTCTACAAGAACGTCGATCAGATAGGAAAGCACGGAAATAATTCGCATATGGATTATACAATCAAATAATAATAATAATAATAAATTATTAATTATTATTATTATTATTATTATTATTAAGTAGCAGAACTTTCTCGCGGGGTTACTTACTTTTCTTTTTCTTTTTTTACTTTTGCTTTGATACCAGGATATGATTGGGAAGAGAGCATTTTATTTATTTTTAGGTGATTGTTATTAGCACTACAGTTTTGGCCAGTCACACTACATTTTCTCATAATTTCTTGCGTCTTTTGGAAATATGTCTTGTACACGCATTTTTAGAAAAAGTGTTCAACACTAAAGTTGTAGATCTCGACGAGATCTACAACTTTTGTGTTGAACACTTTTCCTAAAAATGCATGTACAAGACGTACTTTGGAAATACACTCAGATTTTGCGCCTTTTAAAAATACGGCCTGTACATGCATTTTTATGAAAAGTGTTAGTTGTAGACATCGTCAAGATCTATAACTGTCGTGTTGAATACTTTTCCTAAAAATGCATGTACATGACACATTTTCAAAAGGGAGAAAACATAGTGCAACTTGTCAAAACTGTAGTGCTAATAACAATCACCTATTTTTATGTTGTGGCACTTAGCAGTTGAATTCATTTTTGCCATGGGAATTCAATTGCACACATGTATAATTGTTACACAGCTTAAGGGTTCATTATATGTTGCACATCACTCCGTTTGGGGGGACTTATTTTCACCGGCCAAGCGGTTACGACCGCATGAACCGGACCGTAAAATACGGTCTGATTCACGCCGTTGTAACCGCTTGGCCGGAGAAAATAAGTTCGGAGCCATCATCAAAGTTAATACGGTTATAACTGAATTAGAATCCCTGCACACATGGATAATTAATATAGTTGGCACTTAACAATCAGATTTGTGATCAGTGGTTGTTCTTGATTTTTGCCAGTGAATATTATATCATCTCCCACATATACTGGCTAGCTGTCTAATGAGATACTTAGATGAAGAGCATAAGTCAAAAAAAAAATCACATCATATTTAGAATGTCACATGAGGCAAATGATTATCTTCAGAAAAAACAAACACCGTATCACAACAAAATTTTGTTTCAATCACTCACAACCATGAAGAGCTAGTGTTGAGCTACATCAAAATCATTTTCAAAAAAATCTACATTGTAGTTAACAAAATGAAGAAGTGATCATATCCAAGATCATATTTCTACAAAAATTTCAAATCATTTCATATCTGAGCCATCTTAAAAGTCATTGCTTCTTCTCATTTCAAGCATTGAATCGCACGACACTGATGATTGATGTAGAATCATTCTTGATTCCCTAAATGCTTCAATGCATCAGCTACAAAGACGTGAACAGTTATGGAGTTATACCTTAGCGCAGTCTCACTCAATTTTTGCATGTAAGATTAAATTTAAGTACGCCTTTTAGAAATACTCGTGCTTCTTTTTTGTTTTTCCATCACTTTTGGATTCCTCTGAGATTATTATTGAAAGTCTTTAGTTTCAAGGATACATAAACACCTAGAGGGGGGTGAATAAGTTTCTTAGTCTTTTGTGACTATCTTTAACTTTGTGTGTTGTGAGTTAGCTTATTAAGCTTGCTTTCAAGAACACAAACAACACACAATATTTATAGTGGTTTCTCAAGGCATAGGTACATCCACTTTGCCTCCCACATTTCTAACAGTGTGTTAGACAAGGCCAACTTCTCCAATCTCGGCTCAAAAGAGCTTACAATACAGATCCCTCAGGATCTCTCAGTCTCCTCCAAGACCTACAGCTCAGGCACAAATCCCTACAACTCAGAGCAAGTTATGCTCCTACAGCTCAGTGATCCAAAGATCACCTACCTCAGACTAAGTTAATAGTCCTACACTCAGGCTAGGAGGATAGCTCTACACTCAGAGAGTAAAACTCTCCTACAACTCAGATCTGAACCAGATCCTACCTCGGGCCAAAGGCCTTACCTCAGGCGCACAGGCATGATCCTACCTAGGCACAGGCGCACAGGCCCTACCTCAGATCCATAACATGATCCTACCTGAGGCATAAAGGCCCTATCTTAGACACAGAGACCCTACCTCAGATCCACAACATGATCCTACCTCAGGCATAAAGGCCCTACCTCAGACACACATGCCCTACACTCAGATCCACACCTAGATCCTACCTCAAGCATAAAGACCCTACAACTCAGATCCAAGACTGGATCCTACCTCAGCCTTTACAGTTCAGGCTTACACTCAGATTAGTTAAGATTCTATAGATGAAAGGTTGATGGTTGGTGTTGATTTAACTCCAGAGAAATGTTCTCTGAGCATGCCTTCTTGGACTGAGAATAACTCAGCCCTAACTTTGACTCTAGAGAGATTATTCTCTAATCCTGCTTCTTCCTGAACTGAGAAAGCTCAGTTCTATCTTTTTCATAGTAATAAGATGGTTGATCTTCAAGTTAACACTGCTTGTGTTACGAAGTATCTTGTATAACACTGCTTCTTCAAGCCTTGATAGTTGTAGAGTTTAGAGCAAAGGCCTTGAAGAGGAGCATGTTGGGTCTGGCGTTCCTTCACTTGATTTGTGTCGCTCTACTACTTATTTAAGAAATTAAGTAGCACCCTTTCCAATAGTCCGGACTTTTGGAATAGTTGGGTATGCGCTTGATCCTATAATTGGTATCAGAGAAGGTTACAGGTTCAAGACCAGGGGGTGTTATTAAATCCCAATTTTTCCCTTTTACCTGTGTGGGTCCGGCGGGTCAGGCAACCATGGACATGTGGTAACACCACCTCTGAGTCATGTGGGCCATATGGTAACCCCACCTCTGAGCCGACGGGTTGTGCTGGACGCCGGGGGGGATTGTTGGGTCCGACATTCCTTCACTTGATCTGTGGCACTCTACTACTTATTTAAGAAATTAAGTAGCACCCTTTCCAACAGTCCGGGCTTTTGGAATAGTTGGGTATGCGCTTGATCATACAGAGCAGGAGCTCTAAGCTTGCCCTGCAACTTGCTCTAACTCAGAAAAGGATCTTTCTGAACTTGCTGTTGAAGACTTTCTTCAACCATCAACTTTAGCTCTGCTCATTCTTGGAACTCAGAAAGAAAGTTTTTGATCTTGCTGTTGAAGATTGATTGATTCTTCAGAGAATGACTTCTTCAACAGTCAACACTGCCTCTGAATCACAAGCTAACTCTAGAGCAAGTTCTTCTTCAAAACTTCTCCTTTGTCGAGAGGAAGAAGATGACCAGAAAACTCTATTCTGCTTTTCTCTCTCCAAAACTTGTTTTCTCCTTCCTCGGGACCTGCTTTTGTATCCACTCATCCAACGACTCCTTGAGTAGTGGGACCAGCTGTAGTGGTTGGATGTCACTTGCTTTATCAGAAAAAGTCGTACAATAGACCTGCGACTCCATTTGTCGCGTACTGTAGCCTTCCCGCAACATTTGAATTCTGCTGACGTCAGCATCCATTGACTTGGTCAAATTCAAACAATTTGGTATAAGTGTTGGGTGAACAAGCTTCACTCAATGCCAAAACACTTACATAGATTTCCGTCACTCAGGTGTTGAGTGAACAAGCTTCACTCAATGTCAAAACACTTGGACAGATTTCTGTCACTTAGGCGTTGAGTGGACAATTTTCACTCAACGTCAAAACACTTAGCCAACTTTCTGAACCATTAGGCATTAAGTGCGTTGAGTGAGCCTTCGTCATACAACGCCTTGTTGAATTTTATAGTATAACAACTTAGGCGTCGAGTGAGCCTTCATCACCCGACGTTTCTGGACTTAGTCGCATTTTCCTGAATGAAAGCGAGTTTTTTCACTCAACGCTTTCTGCTTTAGCCTGTTATTTTGATGAGGCATTTAGTGAACAACCTTCACTCAACGCTTCTGTACTTAGATTTTTTGTTTTCTTAGGCGTTGAGTGAATATTCTTCACTCAACGCTTTTGTCCTTAGATAGATTCTCAGTTGATTAGGCGCTGAGTGAATAGCCTTCACTCAACGCTTTTGTCCTTAGACAAATTTATGTCTATTTCTTCTTAAGCTTTGACTACACATTGTTCAGTCGATCCTTTCTTGTCTTGGCGTTGAGTGAACTGGCTTCACTCAACGCTTCTGGACTTAGCCAAATTTCTTGACGGATTCTTTGTGGCTTTGACAATGTTAGATCCACTCAACGCTTCAGCTCTTCTGGCGTCGAGTGAGCTGTCCTCACTCGACGCTTCTCTACTTAACCAGATTTTCTTCCTTGTCAATAGTTAGGCTCTGACTATCCAGGCTTTACTCAATGCTTCTTGTCATTTGGCATTGAGTGAACTGGCTTCACTCAACACCCGTGGACTTAACCAAAATTCTTCCCTTCCAATGCTGAAGATTTGACTCTCTTGCCTTTACTCAATGTTTTTTTGTATGGCGTTGAGTGAACTGCCTCTTCACTCAACGCTGTGGACTTAGTCACATTTTTGACATCTGACATTGAGTGAACTGTCTTCACTCAACGCTCGTGGACTTAGATAATTTTCTGCTTTGCCATTCTCCTGTCTAGAGTCCATGTGTCATGATGTCTTAGACAACCTGTCTAATCATGGTATATTAGACAACATGCATGCATGAACTTGAACATATATCAAATACAATTATGCACTTAGTATTGATGATAATGTCTCTTCAAATCCAGGGAACACTAAAGGGCAATATTCCTAACAATTATCAAATGAATTTTGTGTACAAGATCTCGAAAAATCCACACTGCTATTGGGAAAACAAAAAAAAAAACAAATCAAGGTTGAAATAACTAACTCTAATAATGTAAACTACTAACCTCTTATATATAGACTTTCTTGTATACTTTCTTTTATTTTTAGGTTCACCTTGTACACTTTCATTTGCAATACACACTCTCCCTATAACATCACATTTTGGTCTTCCTCCTTTGGATATGATCTTTGGTGGAGTCGTCGCATGTTCATTTTGTAATGTCCTGATATTGTGTCAAGATTGTCCACAATTTTGCATTTGCCTACTTCCTGGTTTTTTGACAACTTCTTTGACTTAGAAAGTTCATTGAGTACATTTCTTCTTTTTCCTCTTGGCCTACCAATTAAGTTACTCCAGGGTGGATGTAATATTTGTCCTCTCATTGCATCATCACATATACTCTCATCGGGTATTGGATGTATTATACCTGAATAAGCCATGAGATGCTTCTCATTGCTATATGTTGGATGCACATATTCTTCAACTCTCATATCATATAATGCGATAAACTTCAAAACATGTAAACAAGGTATTCCACTTAGACCCCATATCCCACAATCACATTGATATTTCTTTAAATCAACAGCATATGCGTGCATAACCAATTCGTTTATTTCATCAACTTCAAATTCGTCATTACCATTTAACCTTAAAATACATCTCTTAAGTCCGCTTTTCAAAATCTCAATTTCAGCAACAACCCCTGGATATATAATAACTCCAGTGTACTTTTCCATTTTTTTTTCTTTTAAATTGAAGTTTAGTCATGAGCTTCCTTCTAATCCACTCAAGCTTCGATAATATAAGCCTTTATCTAGCAGGTAATAATACTTTATTTCATGTTCCAGATATGTTAATAGTAATTGAGTCATTACGCACAAGAGGATTCAACTGTACAACCTCGTATTCACTGAGCGGGCCCCTCCGACAAGTTCAAGGCTCTTCAGGAGGATCTTCGGGTTTAGGATAGACAGAGTGGCGAGTGGGGTAGGCTGACCTGCACTCGCCCAGTACCCCTAGGGGCATTAGCCCAGACCAAGAGAGGGGCAGTCAGACCCTCAGGCGAGTGTAATCTTCACCACGCATTCGCCCAAGGCTCGCGTCGTATTGCGCGTAAGAGCAGGTTCTCTCCTAGGAGGCAAATGCATGGATCTCCCAGCATCCTACCCTTCAGGAGAGTGGTGCCTTCATGGACCACTCACCCAGTGGGGTCTAGAGGCAAAATTACCTGGATGCGCTTGAAGGTCTGCAAATAGCATTTTAGAACAGCGGAGTTACGCTGTTGGCAGAACCACCTTGGGTTGCGCATAGTTAAATGAAAAGGAGGACTTACGCTATTTGCAGGCTAGACTCAGAAATCTATAAATAGACCCACAGGGGTACCTCAGAAGGCAAGGATTCTCATTTTCTGGTCTTGTAGCGCTTTCTGAGGTGCCCTTAGCTCAGCACTGGCTAAGGAGGGGGAAGCGATCTAAGACCTTTCGGGTGTATGGTGGGACCTCCGTGCTGCAGTTGTGGGTCGTTCTCAAATCCTAAGTTTTTGATTGAGCGAATTCATCAGGAGAAGTAAGTGTGTTCACCCTTTCTTAGGGTCTGAACTCCACAGAAACCGGTTTCTGGTTTCAACATTTTGGTGTGGTGAGCGTGGATCGTGACCAACATAGAAAATCCTTAGTGAGTTCAATGACTAGAGGCGAAGGACAAGGAGTTGATCTGGTTGACTCGTCGCCTCCCCCTCCCCTGGACGCCCTTAAAATGTTTGGGGGCTTCAAGAAGGAAGTCAGAGATTTAGTACTCTTTGCACTTGCGACTCGCGGCTAGTGCTCGACGCCCTCTATCACAATAGTCATTACCCCGTATCTAGCGAGAATGCCCCCGTCAAGCTTCCTTGGAAGGAGGTCGAGGGGGAAGGCAGCGAGCGAGATCTCTCAAGGAGAGCGTTGTTCCCCGGTTCGGCGAGTGCGGGTAGGGTCTGTGACGTGGAGGTGTGAGATCGCCCTGCTCGCCCTGTAGGGGAAGGAAGTCCTTTTAGCAAGCTGGTCGCATCCGCCCCAGTCCCAGAGGGCTTCCGTGAGCCGAAGATGTCCTAATACATCGGTAGGGATGATTCGGTCTAGCACGTCCAGTGGTTTGAGAATGTGATCTCAATCCGGCAGTTGTCGTGTGCTTTCAAGTGTCAGATTTTCGTCATAACCCTCAAGGAGAAGGCAAGAGATTGGTTCCATCAGCTTCCTGTCATCTCCATATACTACTTTGAGGACCTGCGTCGGGGGTTTCTGCTGAGGTTTTCAACTTCAAAAAAGAGGAAGAAGGAATCAGAATTCTTGTTTCTCATCAAGCAAGGCATGGAGGAGACGCTGTGGAGTTACGTCGATAGGTTCCAGGAGGAGGTTCTCCAAGTTCAGGATATGCCTGAGCATACCCTCATGGTAAACTTCACTCTGGGGCTGCAACAAGGGTTCTTCAGAATGGAGTTAAATCGAATGCCTCAGCTGTCCTTCAAAGAGCTGATGGAGGGGGCGACAAAGGAGGTCAAGGGATAAGCAGCGAATCCAGCATTCTCCAGGAGATTAGCCAACTGGACAGTAGAGGAGGTGAGAGAGCCAGTAGGGGGTAGGAATCAGGAGGTGAGGAGGGGAGAGTCCAGGCAGCGGGAGTAGCAGCAGCAGCAGTCGAGATGGGGTCGTTAGGAGCCGAATAACCAACTGGGCTGGAGGCAGCAAGAGTGGCACGACCAGGGCCAAAGAAGAGGTTTCCACAAAGGAGAAAATTGCCAAGCGGACAAGGCCGGTTCAACCCCCGGACTAGAGGCAAGGTCAGAGACCCCATCTCCCCGAGCAACACCAAACTATGGTGATAGATTTGTGGAGGAGGAGGATAGGTGTTCAGAAGAGAAGGCCAGAAGGCAGGTCAGAGCTGCCCTACTACGATTTCCACCAGGAGGAAGGCCACGCGACAGCTACCTGTCCGTAGTTTTTGGAGAGGAGGGGAGCATGGGAGAGGGCCCCGCAGTAATAACGACCACACCATGAGGTTCGGATAGAAGAGGTTCTGCCAGGAGCAGAGGACAAGAACAGCTACATGGACCGGGCCGACATAGGAGGTCGAGGGGGGATCCGAGTGATCCATGGGGGGTGGGGGTGGGAGTCGAGGCCGCCGGTAAGGCGAGTCTCCACACCATATACCATCAGAGTGTTGCCTCTGCGTTCCAAGCCCCACCCCCGAATGAGAAGATCACCTTCTCCCGGAAGGATATGCCGGATCATGAAGATCCATTCTGCGATGCCGTGGTAATCCAAGCCGCCATCGAAAATTTCACTATCTCCCGGATCCTCATCGACAACGGAAGCTCCGCCAGCATTGTTTTCAAGAAGGAATTTGACGCGACGAAGGTGGATGCCAAGAGGGTACTGTCCTCAGATGGACCTTTGTTCGGGAACTTCAGAGAGAGAAAGGATGTGGACAGGGGAGTGGGGCTCCATATCACCTTGGGGGGCCAGTCCAGAGAACTACAAATTCGTCATCGTAGACTCTCCTAGCAGCTATAATATGATATTCGGGCGTCCCCTCATTAGTGTCTTCCGCTGCATAACCTCGTCCTTCCACTAATGCCTCAAGTTCAATGGCAAAGGAGTCTAGGTCCGGGTCCGGGGAGACCCCAAGTTAGAAAGACAATGTTACGTCACCGCAGTGAACACCATCTCGTGGCAGGAAGGAGCTGAGGAGATGGAGAGAAGAATGGAGGAGTTGTCCAAGAAGGAGGACATGGTAGAAGAAGAGGATATGGAGGTGGAGGAGGTGGAGGTCCATGCCCGTGTAGGGGCAACAGAGGAAGTTCCGGAGGAGCAGGCCAAGGTGATGGAACTAGAGGAAGTCGAGGAGGAATCCCTCGTCCTAGGTGAGGAGGCAACGAGCGAGTGGGAAGAACAGTACTGACTCGAAGTGACAGAAGAAGTGGTGGAGCTAGAAGTCCTCACCCAGGGGGGAAGGGTGAAGAAGGTGCGGGTCAGTGGGGGGCTGAGCCTGGAGGATCAAAGGAAGATGTTATAGTGCCTCCAGAAGAACGTGGATGTCTTTGCATGGAGCGCAGCGGACATGCCCCGGATTGATGCGGATGTGGCTTGCCACCTCCTCAACCTCGGTCCATGTTCTCGCCCCGTCCAAAAGAAGAAGAGGTCCATCACCGACAAGCTGGCCGCGCCCATCCGGGAAGAAGTGGGTAAGCTCCTCAAGGCATGGTTTGTATTGGAGATCTAGTACCCAAGCTGGGTCTCCAACGTGGTGATGGTCAAGAAGGGAGACAGGAATTGGAGAATGTGTATTGATTTCTCACTTTTAAATAAAGCTTGTCCTAAGGATTGTTATCCCCTGCCTCAAATCAACGCGCTGGTTGACTCAGCCGTCGGTTTTTCTCTAATGAATTTTCTAGATGCCTTTTCAGAATACCACCAGATCAAGATGCACCCACCTGACATAAAGGTTGTTTACTTCATTACAGGGGACGGTTGCTACTGTTACAAAATGATGTCATTTGGGATAAAGAATGCAGGGAAAACATATCAAAGAATGATGAACTGGGTCTTCCAGGAGCAAAAGGGAAAGAATTTGAAGGTGTATGTGGATGACCTAATGGTGAAGAGTCGAGATGCGAGATCTCATCTCCAAGACCTGGAGGAGACCTTCAATGCCTTGCAAAAGTATAAGATGAGGTTGAACCCCCGGAAGTACTGAAGTCGTCGTGAACTGCTGAACCAAGAACTGCCCGTCAGACCGCCAGTGGCGTACTGACTTATTGAACCTAGAAAAAACTGCCAATGAATAAGAATGCCTAGTGGACTAACCCGCGATCTGCTGCTAGTCGCCGCCGCTGACTACCAGTTATATGCAATGCCTTCAGAACTAGTTTCCTGGCTGTCAAGTGCTAGCCGCACAATCTGCAAACACAACAATAACCGGTCACTGCTCCTTGTCGCACGGTTAGAAAAACGTAACCGCCAAGTTTAACCTAAACTTCAGTTCTTACAGTTCATGTTATTTATGACGAGACCAACGCCCGTATTTATAGGTGGGCGAGCGAATTCCATCACCGCCGCGCGCGCACGGGGGTGGGGGGTAAAGTGATTGTCAGTGACGTGGCAGCTAGCAACACAAGTCCGCCCAATATGCGGACTACCAACATCAGACCGCGTGTAGTTAAGAGCACATGTCCGCACAGCTATGCAGACAGCAGCTTCAATCCACGTGGACTTAAAGCAGCCAAGCAGATAACCGCGCAACTTGAAGCCCAACCGCACCAACGGCAGTCTGCCGGTCTCCGCGGTCTCCCAATCTAGATCGCGCAGTCCACAGTTAGCTCAACTCTAATCGCGCAGTTAGCCCACCAGGGACACTGCTTAGTGAGACCGCGACAAGAAGAATAGTCGAAGAACAACTAATCACCAGAGCCTATCACGCTTCTCGTACGGGCTTCACGGTCTGTGCAGTCTGTAGCAATCTGACCGCCCACTTCCAAATTCAATAATTTCAACAAATATGAGCTATTCCCGTCCAAACTGATAAAGCTATTAATTTATACAATGACTCTTTAATAAACTATTCAAAAAAGTTTTTTATGTTCAAAGTTTTACAAAATTAGCAATTTAGAATGCATGTTGTCATTTAACTTAATTTTTTAAGTGAGGATGAATGAGATCCATTATAAGGAAATAGCCCAATTTCAACAAACATTCAATAAAATATATCAGCCTTCCAGGCACACAAGGAGGATCAAAGTTTCAGTTAAAAAAACTGTGCAACCTTTTTCATCCCAAGTTGATCAGAAACAGATAGTTTTCAGAAATTTATGACCAAGAAAGATAATGTCATTATCATATTTATTCATCTTATCCTAACTATTTGGATTCAAGTTTATATATCTCCATTTTTAATTTGTTTCTGATGAGTGTCGTCCCGGGTGTTGAATATTCTTCTTAAATCTTTTTGAACAACCCTTGTTCATGTAACGTATGATTTATCTCTTCTCCCTTCTAAGATTTTGACATTTTTGTCTGATGAGGTGTCTTTTCTACTTTTTTGTACATGTTCTAGCATACAATTACTGTATATGTGACCTGAATATATAGTGGGAGTATTAGTTTGGGATTTTATGTTAGTGTTTAGTCATCTTTACTGCTAGGCGAGAGAACCAACCCTCAATTATGTCTTGGCAGGAGCATGTTTCTTGATGGCAAATGTTAGTATTTCACTCTTCAAACAACCTTCTTCAAGTTCTAATATACTGTTAGAAATATTAAATAATGTCTGCGCGTGTCGAGTCTAACTCAAAACGGGTTATTGAGTTCGTGTCACTCTAGGGCCAGGCTCTACGCTGGAGGTACTATATATATCTATTCCAAATTTGACAGGCATACATAGAATACTTTGAGCAGGGGTCACTGTTGGGCTCCAGCGCCTAAATTGAAGAACGAAGGCTTGCGAAGATGAAAAGTATTGTTCAACCATGAACAGTATTTTCGGCGAGTATCGATTCCGATACTCGTCGAATTTACTATTCATGAACAGTGTTTTTGGCGTGTATCGTTGATTCGGCGGGTATCGCTGGTTTCGCCGGATTTCGCCGCCGATACTCGTCGGTTCTGCCGCACACGCCAAACGGTTCAGTGAACCGTTTTTTCTGTGGAGGCCCGGCTGTTTTGGGTACATCTATATACTGCGGAGTTAGGGTTAAGCCGATACGTACAGGCGGATATCTTCTTCCTTTTAGAGCGGCGACAGCGGAGAAAACACGACAATTTCGGCTGAGGTGTGCGAGGCAGGCAACGACTGACAGCGACGATTTCGCTGGAGGCGTGCAACGGCTGCGAAGACATCGTGCGACGACTACAGTGTGGGCTTGCGGCGATTTCATCATATGAGTTTTTCACTGTTCTAGGAGAGGTTTCTCTCAGGCTTGCTCTCCGTGTGGAGATTGTGACTCAATCAGAGGGTTTCCTTTTTGAAGAGAGGTTGTTTTTACCTCAACGTGTTGAGGGTTGTTCTTCCTCAGTTTCAGAAGGATTTTTTTTGGTTTTGTGTGGGGATTCGTCAGTGAATCCGGAGAGAGAACTAGGTTGGGCAAACCATGTGTTTTTGTAATCCCTTATTATTATAGTGGATTGTTTGTGTGCCCTGCCCCGTGGTTTTCCCCCATGTTGCTGTGAGGGGGTTTCCACGTAAATCTCTGTGTGTTTTAATTCTATTTTTCTGAACTTGCTTGGATTTCGGTTTGCACGTAAGGGATTGTTTCCGTACAAGTGGTATCAGAGGGAGGTTCCAGCCGTTGAGAATTTTGAGCTTGTAATTAAGTGCAGTAGGTGACGACCATTGGTCCGCTCCCTATTCTCTCTATTACATTCTTTTAGATTATTGGCCAATCCTTGTGCATATGGATCAAGCGAGGACGATCAACATGAATGGAAAAAACTGGAGTATCTGGAAGCCGAGGATGGAGGATCTCTTGTTTTGCAAGGATCTCTACACTCCATTATTGGGGAGGCCTGCTACGATGTTGGATGACGCGTTTTGAATGACGATGTACAGGAAGGCAGTTGGGTTCATTCGTCAGTGGATAGATGATTCTGTCTTCCATCATGTATCTACCGAGACATCTGCCCAGTCCTCGTGGAAAAAGCTGGAAGCGCTATATGAAAGAAAGACTGCAGGTAACAAGGCTTTCTTGATTAGGAAGTTTGTGAATCTCAAGTATCGAGAAGGTTCTCAGATGACAGAGCATCTGAACCTTGCCCAGAGCATCATCAATCAGTTGGAAAACATGAGGATCACCCTGGGTGACGAGCTTCAGGACTTGATGGTCCTCAGTTCTTTACCAGAGGGTCGGGAGACCCTTGTGGTGTCATTGAGCAATTCAACACCATATGGTATTGTGACAATGGAGATGCTGACGAGGTGTTTGTTGAATGAGCTGAGAAGGAAGGATTCTGGAACTCCTACATCAGATGCCCTACTCATGGAAATTAGAGGTCGACATCAGGTGAAGAGGGAGGGGAAACCAAGGGGCAACTCCATAAGCAAGTCCAGGCCCAAGTCCAAGAAGGAGTTCGAATGCTACTACTGTAAGATGAAGGGCCACATCAAAAAGGATTGTTTCAAGTGGAAGCGTGATCAGAAGGGGAAAGGGAAAGAAGGAGAGTCCAGTGGCAACACGGGAGAAGCCTCAATTGTGGAGATGGAGACTCAGTGTTTGCACTGCAACGAGACTGCATGTCAGGAGTGTGTTGACACTGACTGGGTTGTGGATAGTGGTGCTTCTTATCATTGCACACCTCACATGGATTACTTCTATTCTTATACTGCTAGATACTTAGGGACTATCCAGATGGCAAATGTCGGTGTGTCCCAGATAGTGGGCAGTGGAGATGTCCACCTGTAGACTGATCTGTGGTTGGTTATTTTCAAGGATGTCAGACACATTCCTGATTTGAGAATGAACCTTATCTCCGTTGGGAGACTTGATGTTGGTGGTTTTACCCGTGTTGAAGGCGGAGGTGCCTGGGGGCTGGTGAAGGGGTCCATGGCGGTGGCCCTGAGGAAAGAAATGTTGCGGTTTGTACCGAGCAAAAACCAACATCTGCAGTCCTAGTGTGAATGTAGCTGATGACAACTCCATGGAGTTATGACATCGTAAACTTGGCCATATGAGTGAGAAGAATCTCAAGCTACTTGTAAAGAACAAGGTTCTACCAGAGTTGTCAGGCAGTATGTCAAACACATGCATTCACTACTTAGCCGGGAAGCAGAAATAGGTGTCATTTGCCGATGCTGAACCAAAGAGGAAGTCAGACCTGCTAAATCTGGTACACATAGATGTGTGTGGTCCGATTGAACACATGTCTCAAGGGGGAGCAGCCTACTTTGTTATTTTCATTGATGATAACTCTATAAAGGTATGGACATACTTCCCCAAGCATAAGAGTGAGATTTTTACAAAATTTGCCCAGTTGAGGATAATGACCACTCTAGGCAGGTGCGTTACTCGTACCCAGGCGTTAATCCTATACTCGCACCACAGATTATCCGGATTTCGATTAGGGTGCGTTCGTTTCGCAGGAATTGAGATGTAAGAATTGGTTTTGACCGAAAACCTACGACGCAGAGGAATTGGTTTTGGCAGAAAACCAATTCCTTTGTTCGTTTGCAGGAAGGTTTTCAGTCACAAGAATTGAAGTTTTCATTATTTTTGTTCGTTTGCTGAATGGAATTCGGATACAGGAATTGGCCGTAATCGGCTGTTAGAAGGTTAATGATCTCCACCTGTTGTAAGTGTTCTTCGATCTCTTATTTGTGCTCATGAATGCAGACAAAATACTATCACTTCCACGCCTTTGTGGGGATCCCTGGAATTTGATATCTTTAAGGATGTTCAACCTCATTTTGTAGTGGAGAACACATTCGATAGACCACATGATAGAGTGTGGATGTCAGGGCATAATATGGGAACTTATTCCAGTAGCCTTCCCTTTGCGAAAGAGAAAGGAATGCATCCAGGGTCATCTGGTGCTGATGCGAAACTAGGAATAGAGTCGGCTAAAGATTCACCAGGCATCCTAAAGAAGAAGGATGCTTCCGTCTCTATGTATACTCAACCGGATCGGGATACAGCGCGACGGAGAAGGAGCGGGATCGATCGCTGCGACGGAGACGATCGAGATCGGAATCACTGGATCGGGATACAGCGCGGGAAAGGCGATCGGCGGAAGGATGGAGATGCGAGGTCGGCGAGCTTCTATCCGAAAACTGCAGAAAACCGACGGGGGAGGGGTAGGTTTTGACCGCAGTGGTTTTTTTATTTTTTGAAAACCCATGGGTTTTGGCAGGAATTCCAATTCCTGTCTAAATGTGTTGAAACGAACAACGGAATTGGAATTGGGACACCGAATTCCAATTCCTTTCTCCGATTCCAGCGAAACGAACACGCCCTTAGGGTTTGGTGTCTCCTCCGATCGCTCGCGTCGAGGCGTCCTACCAGGTAGCCTCTCCCGATTTCTCTTCCGCTGGTCCTTCCATAGATCTGCTCCCGATTTCGCTTCCGATCGCTCGCTATGTTTTTTTTACTGAGATTCTCCTCTGTTTTGACCATACATCTGCTCTGTTTTTATTTGTCGATAGATCTGCTAGTGGCGATTGTAACCTCTCCCGATTTTCTCCTCTATTTTGCCGATACATGTGCTCTGTTTTGCCCAATTCATTTCTTTTTTTATGTCCGATAGAACTGCAAATGGGCTGAGTAGTTCCTGTTTTTAGATCTGATATTTTCCAAAAACTTTTCAAGGGCTAATGTGGAATGCAATCCTTTTCTCAGATCTTTAGTTCTTTCAAGATCAAAACAAACCTGTGATTTTTTTATATCTGAAGTTGTATCCATTTTTTATTGGTTTTATGAAGTAAATTTGAAATCAATTTTTTTATATGTGAATGCAATATTTTGTTCCACTCAAGACATCTAAAATGTGTATGCGATATATTTGTTAATAGATGAGTAAATAAAAAACCGTTGGGGTATTTTAGCCTCATGGGAGAATGCCTAAGTTCATATTTTATGTGATATATATATATATATCCGAGAGAAATCGACCAACTAATCACTTAACAAGGATGGTTGAAAAAACGTAATAGATAATTTCAAAGCGTGCACAAGATTAAAATATGATCGGGCACTGTAAAAAATAAATGGAACCAATTAAAAAGGGATTGGAAGATGTGACGTGATCTGAAAAGAGGGGAGATTGGATTAGGACAGAATCCTATTAAAAAAACGATTGACGCGTCAGATGAATGGTGGAAAGAAAGAATAGAGATTATAAACAATCTGTTAAGTTCAATGTTGTTTTGTTTTTATGTAGCTAGGACCAATTAAAGAGGTTAGAAACAATTTGTTTTAAAGTAACTACAAAACTAGTTGCTTCTCCAGTCGCCGCAGCTGAGTCAAACATAGTTTAAAATCGTTCTCAACTTCTCCAACCTCCTAGCTTAAGTATTCATCAATCTACGGAGACTGATGCCACCAACATTTATAAGAGCAACATTTGCTAATATATGAAGTATGATTGCAAACATAAATTATCATTGAGAGAACATTTTTGAAATTCTTTGAGTGGAAAGTCGAAGACATGTCATGTTGCTCGTTATTGCACCGATACGTTAAAAATAGACACGTACTTGTACCAGGTGCGTTTTCGGTACGGGTACGCCTACCATCGCGCCAATACGCTATTTTATCGCTATTTTTGGTTTTCCGGGTTCATTCTTCATTTCAACCCGCTGCCGGCTCGTCGCTTAAGCTCCCACCGCCGATTCCGCTATCGTTGCGGATCCTGCTGCTGCCAATCTCGTTGTTGCTCCGGCACATGTTGTCGATCCCTCTGCTGTTGCCGATCCTGCTGCTGCTCCCGCTGCTTCTCCAGCACCGGCTGCCGATCCTTAATCGATCCTGCTGGTAAGTTTTCTTTCTTCTTTCTCTTCTTATTCCTCCTATTCTTCTTCCTCTTCTTATTCTTCCTCATCTTCTTATTCCTCTTCTTCTTCCTCTTCTTCTTCTTCCTCCTCTTTTTCCTCCTCTTCTTCCTTCTTTTCTTCCTCCTCTTCTTCCTCCCATTCTTCCTCCTCTTCTTCTCCTTCCTCCTCTCCTTCTTCTAATTTGTTGTTGGGATCTTGCTGGTAGATTTCATTAACATTAAATCTGTACATTGTTTTCAGCTTTTCATAACAGAAATCTGTAGTTGATTAAAGCCGGTGTTTTAAATGTCGGCCGACATGTCCTGTTTGAACAGAAAACGACTTGCATAATGGAAATATAAAGGTTATGGCGTTTTGCAATATGTCGGCCGACATTTCGGTTCAAATTCGCTATGTTGTCCGCCCCTGACATTTTACAAAGTCACCGACATTTTACAATGTCACCTATTATAAAAAAACAGTGTGAAATCAGTGTTTATGCTCCGCGTCTTCCATTTCAAGGTACTGACTCCACCTTCATTTTTTCCTACCATCCTTCATTTAAATTTTTTCAATTTCTGTGTGAAATCAGTGTTCAAGGGATTCATTAATGTGGTGTAACAGCCCCTGACAGTGTTAAAATAACATGCTATAAGTTAAAATACAAATATTTTTTAGGAATCTGACATTTTAAAATGTCCCCGACATGTCTCCAACATCTGACATCCGACGTCTAAAATCTTAATCCAATATGTCTATGACATCCGACGTTTAAAACAATGATTAAATGTACATTGTTCTCCAAATTAAATCTGTACATTGTTTGTTTAGAATTATATATATTGATTTATTTATGAATGATTATACAAAAAGATGTTCGTTGATTAAGGCTTCATTTGGCTCAGCATTTATGGCCAATGAGTTTTGATTAACGCAACGCCGCCTCCCTTTTCCATTTGTTTTTTCGTAACAGTTTTGAACAGTGGCGTTTCAATGCAGGCCCAAAAAACTCGCGGGCTGAAACCCTCCCCCCCGAGCTCCGTTTGTGGCGTTTTATGAGAAATCTTCCAGTCTCTCTCCTGTCGCCGCTGTGCTGTCCTCTCGTGCCTCTTCCCATGCCTATTCAGCAGCATATACATACAAATAAATATTTTTATGTCCGCCACTGCCGGCGGAGCCGCCGGCGCCCTGCCAGGTTTGTCGGGGTTCGGCGAACCCGCCGACGAGCTCCGAGCAGGCTGCTGGCGGCGGAGCCGCGCGAAGGCACGAGCAAGGCGGAGGCACTGCGGAGGTGCAACAGTAAAATTATACTATAAAGTATATATTATGAACAGTACAATTATATTAATAAAAAATATATATATATATATAATTTTCAACCATTTATTTAAAAATATATATATATTTTTAATAAAAAAATAATTTAAAATTTTAAATAGACAAACATTTTTTATAATAAAAAATATTTATAAATCGCCACCGTTTTTTTGCCAAATGGTCATCTGTTTTGAACAGCTCTGCAAACACAGACTATCCAGACAGATTTTCATTTTCAGCAATCAGTTTCCAACAGCTTTACAAAACCTGCATTTACAATAACTCTTTTTACAACCGCAACAGCTCTACCAAATGAAGACTAAATGTTAATGATTATAGAGAAATCTATACGGATTGCTCCCCTGTTTCATATATAGAAATCTATATAGATTAAATGGTAATGAAAACTATTTGTTTAGAATTATATATATAGATTTATAGCCGAATGATTATACAAAAAGTTGTTTGTCGATTAAGGCTTCATTTAGTGCGGCGGTGACGTTTGCTCCCGGCGGGTCGAAATGGAGAGTTGGAACCGGAGGGGGGAGGCGGGGTTGGAAAAGAGGCGTTTGAGGGGCTTTTTCTTCTTGCGGCGGGTGCAAACAGAGCAAACTCCGTCGGCCTCCCGTTTGTTTACCCGCCGGCCAGTGGCGTTTGCTCCAAATGCTCGGCGAAAACGCCGAAACAAACGAAGCCTAATTGTTAATGATTACACAAAAAGCTATTTGTTTAGAATTTTATATATAGATTTTTTTTTTCTAAATGATTATACATAAAACTATTTGTTGATTTCTGAAAAACTGTATAGATTTCTGGAAAACTGTACAGATTAAGGCTCTGTTTGGGACAGCTCTGACAGATTGAAAAGCTGCTGTCCGGATAGAGCTGTTTTAAAATAGATCTCTGGAGAGCAGTTTTGAAAAGCTGCAGAGTGTTTGGGTGTTCTGTGCAGAAGTGCGCTCGGAATCGCCGGAGGAAGGACGTCGGGGGCTCGGAATCGCCGGAGGAAGGCCGTCCGGGGCTCGGAATCGCCGGAGGAAGGCCGTCCGGCCTCTAAGCATGTTCCAACTGAAGAAACCATTAAATTTCCAAAACATGTGAGAGAGAAAGCTATTTTGCAGGAGCAGAAGCTGGGGGGGGGGAGATTTTTGAAAAACTGCAAAACAGCTCCAGATTTTTGAAAAGCTCTTCACAAGGAGCTGTCTCAAACACATATAAAGCAGCTCTGGCGGCTGGAATAGAGATTTTCCAGCCGCCAAAGCTGCGCAAAACAGACCCTAAGGCTCTGTTTGGGACAACTTTGACAGATGGAGAAGTTGCTGATGGAATAGAGCTCTCAAAAAAGCTTTATAGATTTAGTTTGGTAGAAAAACTAAGCTCTGAAAGCTAGTGCTAAAAATAATCTCTAGCTCCATGCCTTGCTCGACAATAGATCATCATCCAGCTTCTTGTTAAACACAAATCAGGCATAAAATCATCAACAAATCGCATCCATCCATTGGTCGTTCCTTGGATCATCATCTGGGGACGTCCATCATCCTCCGGAAATTCCCAAAGCAAACAAACCCATCACCGTTAGAATCGACGCCACGTATCATCCGACGGCAATCACTGATCGTGCATCCGCCATTGTCGAGCGCGCTGAACATCCCGAGCTCTCCGTCGAGACTTTGCCGTCTCCGTCGGTGTCAAAGACATCGAACGCCTCACAGAGATTTTCGCCGGCTAGAGGCTGCCCGATTGGCGCCGTCGGGTTGTTGGGATCCAGTCGAGATGCAAAATGGCGTGGTTGATGGCAGGGGACGGGATGCGAAGTCGCAATTTAGGAAGACGGGATGCGAAGTCGCAATTTAGGAAGACGGGATGCGAAGAAATTTTTTAAAAAATGACGGAACACACTTTCATGAGAGCTAACACGGGAGGTGGGCAACTCTTCAAATGCAGCTCTATTAAAATTGATTATCCAAAAGCTATGTATAAAGAGTTGCCCTAAACATCTAAAAAACAACTCTGGCGGATGGAATAGAGTTTTTCCATCTGCCAGAGTTGTCCCAAACAGAGCCTAAATGTTAATGAAAGTTGTTTGTTTAGAATTTTATATATAGATTTATTTCTGAATCTTTATGTAGAAAGTTGTTTGTTGATTAAGGCTTTGTTTGACTCAGTTGTATCGACTGGAGAAGCAACTGATTTGTAGATTTTTGAAGAAACCTGTTGTTTTGCAGTGGTGAGAGAATTAGTGAAAATGTTTGAAAGATCTGTTTTTCCAGTGCTTTTTGAACAGAGAATCTGTTAATACTGTTTGACAGAGTAGCTGTTTGATGACTTATTCAAATTTAAAACAATTTCTAACAAAATGTGAAAATATAATTTTTTGCCAAATATTAATATTACATAAACAGAGTGTGTCATCATAAAATAAAACTGCAGATAATTTTGTAGTTCTTTCCTTAGATTCTCACACTTCTGCACCGATGATGTTTACCTGCATAATAATGAAATATTTTTTGATCATTGATTTTGATGTAAATTATTTTTTATTTTTAACTACTAAAAAATATTTTACCTGCGATCATTTTGTAACTGGTCGTCTATAAAATCCTATAATGTCGACATTTCATTAGCTCCAGTTCCTTCAAATGTTACTGGATCGATGTTTGGATTTGCATTCATGGTTCTTCGGTTACGAGTTGCTCTACATTTCATACGCTTGTCGGTGCACAAAGTTAGGATCCATATCACATGCTTTAAACTTGAGCATTCTCCCATGACGCTGAAATCCCCACTGTTTTTTGTTTACCCATCTAGTAACACAACAATTTGCAGGATATATAATACAAATAAAATTTTATCAACGATAGACAATTACTAGCATATACAAACATACTCATACATTCAAAATCAACCACACGCGGAGACACGCGGAGACACGCAGACACACGCGGACACACGCACAGGCGGACACACGCACAGGCGGACACACGCACAGGCGAACACACGCACAGGCGGACACATGCGGGCACAGGCGGACACAGGCGGGCACATGCGGGCACAGGCGGACACAGGCGGACACAGGCGGACACAGGCGGACACAGGCGAACACAGGCGGACACAAGCACAGGTGGACACAGGCGGATACAGGCTGACACAAGCACAGGCGGACACAGGCACAGGCGGGCACATGCGGGCACAGGCGGGCACAGGCGGGCACAGGCGGGCACAGGCGGGCACAGGCGGGCACAGGCGGGCACAGGCGGGCACAGGCGGGCACAGGCGGGCACACGCGGGCACAGGCGGGCACACGCGCGCGCGCGCGCAAATTCAGTCGTGCACACGCGCGCAAATTCAGTCGTACACACGCGCGCAAATTCAGTCGTACATACGCGGACAAATTCAGTCGTACACACGCGGACAAATTCAGTCATACACACGCGGACAAATTCAGTCGTAGACACGCGGACAAATTCAGTCGGACACACGCGGACAAATTCAGTCGTACACACACGGACAAATTCAGTCGTACACACGCGGACAAATTCAGTCGTACACACGCGGACAAATTCAGTCGTACACACGCGGACAAATTCAGTCGTACACACGCGGACAAATTCAGTCGTGTGCAAGAACTAATTGGACTGTTCTGGACTTGGAACTTGTTAGAGATTGGCGGTTTGACCTCAAGTCGGGCGGTTTGCAGTTCGGGCGGTCTAGCGGTCAGTCTAGGCGGTTTGACCTGGCGGTCTGATTGTCTGGCGGGTTGGTGCATCGGTCTGGTACTTATCCTCTGCTAGCGGTCTGGTGGTTAAGCTGCTACTGCGGCCTGCTGACAACCCGCAGTTGCGGTCTGGTGATTACCCTCGAATGCGGTCAGATGGCAACCTGCAGCTGTGGTTTGATGATTACCCGCAGATGCGGTCAGGTGGCAACTCACAGCATCAGTCTGATGTTTAGCCGCAACTGCGGCCTGGTGGCAACCCGCAGTTGCGGTATGGCGGTTTGCCCAACGGTCTTCCCTGGCGGATTGGCGTTTTTCCTTTATGTTGTTGGGAGTTTTGTTATTCTTTTGTATAGTGTGCGGTTTGAAATTGTCAAACCGCATAAGCCGCGCAGTTTGTATTTAGTCTCACATCGTTTGTTGTAATTCTCTCATCTCCCCCAGTTTCTAAATGGGGGCATACCTATGTAATAATTATTTTTTTAGAGCAATAAAATTTGTGGTTTATTTAGCTCTTTGTCCATTTTTCATATGGTATCAGAGCGAATTGATCCTTTGCTTCAAACTAATCGCGGTTTGTTAGTTTAACCGCGCAGCCTCTTCCACCGACTTCGTCCGGCTTCTTCCGGTTTGTCTGGTTTCTTTCCCTTCTCTTCTCTCCCTTTGCTTCTCACCGTGCTTGCGACATGCTTCCTTCCGGGCTTTTTTGTTCGCCTGGCTTTCTCTGCTAACCGTGCATCTTTACCTCTTGTTGTGTTAGCGTAGTTTCTCTTCTCTGTTGCGGGTTTCGCCTTTTGGTCGCGACTTCTTCTTGGCCGCTGGTGTTTTGTCACCTTGACCGGGCGGGCTCATACTCTTCTCTTTCTTCTGCTTGCGCGGCTTCTTTGATGGTCGCTTGTCTCTGCGACTTATCGTGTTCGCGCGTTTTCATGTGCGGCTTCTTTTGCTCTTGCATCCTTTGTTAGTCGCCCTTTGTTGCTGCTTGTTCTGTTCGTGCGACTTTTTTGCTGTTTGCTCTTTCTTCTCTTCTTTCTCCCCGCGGGTTGTCTTCTTGCGGCTTGTTTCTTCTTTGCTGCGAGTACCACATTGTGGTCGCGGCTTGTTCCTTGCCGCTGGTGTATTGACACCGTGACCGTGCGGTCTCCTCTTCCCCTTCTTTTCTCTCTTGTCGCTGCAACCTCTCTCTCCGCATTTGGTCGTGGCCTCTTTCTAGCCGTCGGTGCGTTGACACCGTGATCGTGTGGTTTCTCCTTTTCTGCGACCTTTCTCGTGGTCGGTTTCTTCTGCGCCTTCTTTGCCAACTTGTCCTTGTGCGGATTGTTTCTAACCGTGCGGTTAGTCTTTCTGCTTTCCGGTTTCTTCTTGTGATGGCCTCCCTTCTCTCTTTTTCTACTCGTGCTCTTGTGGTCTCCTCTGATAAGTGGCTTATTGACTCTGGTGCCACTTGTCACATGACTGACAACTCTCGCTTGTTTTCCTTTTTGCTTGAGACAAACAGGTTGTCTCCTGTTATTGTTGCTGATGGGACTTCTGCTCCTGCGCATAGTATTGGCACTGCGCATCTCTCTTCGACTTTGCTGCTAGAAGACACTCTCTATGTCCTTACTTTCCCGTGCAATTTACTTTCTGTTCATGCTCTTTGCACTAAGTTAAATTGCACAGTTACTTTTACGAGCACCACTTGTTCTTTCTCTGATTCTGTCTTTATGACTACGATTGCTAATGGTACTGCTCGTGGTGGCCTTTTTTATCTTGACCACGACGTTGCTCTTTCGGCATCTTCCTCGGTTCGGCTGTTGCATCGTCATTTTGGTCATCCTCCTTCTCGCCTCATTCATCAAGTTTTTCCAGATCTTCCTTTCCGAAGATTTGCCTTTGAACTGTGAAGCATGTGAGTTGGGTAAACATCATCGCTCTTTTCCCAGCTCGAGCGGGCCGTTGTTCTTCGCGACCTTTTGAACTTGTTTACTCTGACATCTGGGGTCCTTCTCCTGTTGCTACTATTGATCGAGAAAGCTTATACTTTGTCACATTCATTGATGATTTCTCCAGATGCACTTGGCTGTATCTCTTGAAGGATCGTTCTGAACTGTTCTCTGTATTCACTGCATTTTATAATGAGATCTTCACACAGTTTCGTGTTCCCATTCAGGTTATTTGTACTAATAATGTCAAAGAATATGTCAGCCATCAATTCTCTGTCTTCTGTGCGAGCAAGAGTTTGATTCATCAATCATGTTGTCTATATACCTCTCAACAGAATGACATTGTTAAACGCAAGAATCGTCATCTTCTGGATGTTGCTCGCAGTCTTTCTTTGCAAATGAATGTCCCTCGGTCTTATTGGGGTCATGCGGTTCTTCTTTCTTGCTATCTCATTAACTGTATTCCCTCGTCTGTTATTTCGGGCAAGACTCCATTTTCAGTCTTATATCCAGGGCCGAACCATTTCCTTTGCCACTTAAAACTTTTGGTTCTACAATGTTTATTCATTTCCCTTCTCCTGGACGTGACAAACTTTCTCCCCGTTCGGTTAAATGCATATTCCTTGGCTATTGTTCTGCTCAAAATGAGTATCAATGTATTGATCCTCTCCTGCGCAAACAATACGTCTCAGCAGATGTTACCTTCTTTGAAGATACTTCGTATTTCTCCCCTCCTCTCGTGTCTGCTGATACTTCTTCTTCCCTGCCTATTCTCTCGTGTACTGATAATGTCAAACCCACCTCCTCACGGTAAAGAGGGGAGTCGGGTACACAGAGGAACAATCATATCGTTCCCTCTGTAATACTGGATCAAACAATCTTGCCCTACTGTTCTTCCGTCGACCAACACAACCACCGCCGCTGTTCTCTGTGAAGTTCCAGTCTCCCTTCGTTGCTCCCTGCGGCGTCCTATTCCCCCACCGCAACTATGCACAACGTCAACCGCATAAGCCGCCTCTTCCGCCGCGACCAGTTTAGGATGTCGTTGAGTCCGCCTCCCCTCTTCGGCGTCCGCCCGTCTCCTGTTACGCCACGAGCGCTGTCGACCCGCACGTCCTACTCTGACGCTCTCACGGTCCGCTTGACACGCCGCCTGGACCTGAGGGTTGCCTGACTCCCTGGTTTGACTCGCCGGACCCGGATCGAGCCGGTTCTTTGCCGTAACTCTTGGGGTACTCTCGCTACAATCACTTAGTATATTTTTATGTGCTCCGCTAAATGGTCTCGAGCTTGCCCGTACGTTCTACTTGCCTTTATTATCGTAATCCATAAATTACTGTGTGCAAGTTTTGCTTGTGGCCGTATCAATTCTTTGGAGGGTTCAAATCGCGAAAACACGTGAACGGTCCACCCGAACAATATTGCGAACAATATTACGAATCTTTAAAGCTCTAGCCCTAGGCGGCAAATGCGAATTGGCCGCCTAGCCCTCTTGTGTTTTTCAAAAATCATTTTTTTTTCAAAGCTCTAAATTTATATTAAGAACAAATAAACTATTTTGAATTTAAAACATTTAATTTTTAAAACCCTAACCCTACTTCACATCAGAGCATGACGATGATGGGGAAGTGGCTGGCGAGCACGGCGACAGAAGGAACCAAAAGTTCTGATTGGGGAGACCTCTAAGAAGCTAGCAAAGTAGTCATTCGGGGAGAAAACAACGAAAATGATATAAGAAAGAGGAACCTGCGCCAGAGCAGTTGGTTGCCGGAAGAGATCCCAAATGAAGAGCAACCATTATTTTTTTCCAATATGGAGGCATCCCTAGTTCCTATATTGCCTGCAGCTGTAGGAAAAAAAAATCAATTGAATGAGGAGGAGGAGAAGAGAGACGAGGTACCTTTGGATGTTGGTTACCATAAGAGCTCCAAAAGGGAGAGCATCGGTAAGGATTGCAGATATCCAATCAGGAGACAACCTTAGCTCCCAGGTGCCTGCAAGTCAAGGACAAGGCATAGTAATTGATTTGGAGATTCATTGGGAGGAGGAAAAGAGGAGGAAGCATTCACATGGATATCATGGTATCTAACAATGCAACATCGTGGAGGATGATTGTTCAGGGAAGGGATTGAGCTTAGCGGCGAGGTGTTCGTGAGCGAGGAGAGATCATGGAGAAGCGGAGGACGAAATGGGCGCAAGAGCGTCTTCGAAGCATTAGTTTTGTACAACAATGAATTTGAAGATCCTCGCAGCAGGAATTGGATGGCTGGACAATGGAGGAGGTAGAATGAACAAATAGAATTACTTGAATGGTCCTCAATAGTTACACCATGGGTCTTCAAATTTTTTTTTGTATCTATAATATATATTAATTTCTCTGCTAGATACAATCTATTCTTAATATGCAATTTCTATCAACATGATTCTGCCATCTCTGGAAAATAAACAATCATAAAGTAAATCATTGTGATAATTCAACTGGAAGAATAAATTTGACTCTACATTAATATGAAACACTTGCAAATTAAGAAAAAAATCTAAAACCTAAATTATTAGTTTTTATTTTGGAACTTTAACATTCTTGATAAAATTGATATTTTGTTTAACATGATTCGTAATTTAGAGTTAAATACCGAAGATGACAATGAAAATAATAAAGAATTAAAAAAACTGAAAGGTTACCAGCTTTCTGCCAACTGCTTGTTTGTTAGATTATTTGCTATGCTATACTCTATCAAGGCATGATAGTTATGTTTTTTTTTTTCGTTTTTTGATATTATTTCTTTTAACTTTTTTTGTATAATTAACGGTCTTTGCACGGGTTATGTCCATTCTCGACTGCTCTTAATTGTGAACGAGCTTCACTTGATTAAAGGTTGTTTGGGTGTGCACGTGCTATGGCTATGACACGTTCACCCTTAGTGGTGGCGCATGGGATTTGACGGTTTCAATCTCGCGCCAGTGCATGATTACTATTGGTCGTATTAGAAAAGCCCATGTAAAAGGCCCATTTGATGGCCCATTTTTCCTCCTCCTTCTTTAGTCCCACATCATGTATAGGATTTATTCTTCTCTCTTCTCTCCTTTATATTTGTATTCTATCCTTGTATTTATATACTTGAATAATACATACAAGCTTTGGGCACTTTCTACATGGTATCAGAGGCAGGTTCCTTCTAACTGCGACCTGCTTTTTTTCTGTCCGCCCGGTCTCCTGCGGACTGCCTTCCTGCATCCGCCTCTCTGCGGACTGCCTTCCTGCATCCGCCTCTCTGCGGACTGCCCTTCTGCATCCGCCTCTCTGCGGACTGCCCTTCTGCATCCGCCTCTCTGCGGACTGCCCCTCTGCATCTGTCCGCTCGGCTACCCTGCGGACTGCCTTCCTGTCCGCTCCGGTCTCGTGCGGACTGCCCTTCTGCTTCCGCCTCTCTTCTCTCCCTCCGTGGTTCCACCCTCCTCAGGCTTCTTATAGCCATCTTCTGCTCTGACTCGTGGGGCCCACCTCTCTCTATCCGCTCCGGACGATCCTTCCTGTCCGCTGCACTCTGTTTGTGTCCGCTCGAGCCTCTTTGCTCGCGGACTGCTCCCTCTAGCCCGCTCCATTTCTGTCCGCTCGAGCCTCTGTGCTCGCAGACTCTCTATCTGCAGTCTCGTGCGGACTGCTCCTGTTCGCTGCGGGCTCTCCTTGTGTCCACTGTGCGCTCTTCTCTTGCTGCGTGGCTTCTTTCTTGCGGTCTGCTCCACATTGCTGCGACCTCTGCCGCGGACTGCCCCCAGTTCGCCGCGACCTCCTCCAAGCTCTGCTCCAAACCGCTGCGACCTCTGTCGCGGACTGCTCCAGCTCTGCTCTCAACAGCTGCGATCTGCTCCACTGATCTGCGACCTCTTCCAACTCGCTGCGACCTCCTTTCGCGGACTGCTCCTGTTCGCCGCGGCCTCACTCAGTTCGCCGCGACCTCCAGTCCGCCGCGACCTCCTTTCTCCCACTGCTTGCCGCGCGGTTTGTTCTCTCCGAGCCCTGCTGTCTGCTCCTCCTCAGTCGCCATGTCCTCCAGCGACTCCACTACCGCTCAACCCCCGGCCGACCACGTGGCTCCTCTCGAACTCCGCGATGAGCTTCATATTACTACTATTTCCCTCTCTGGCAAGTCCAACTTCATTCCCTGGGTCCACTCCGTCCGCCGGGTCTTACAAGCCAAGGGTCTTGCCCGTCACCTTACCCAGGGCTCACCAACTCCTACTACTGATGATTGGCTCCGCAATGACGGTCGCGTCCAGACCTGGATCCTGAACTCGATGGAGGGTGAGCCGTACCAGATGATCATGTATCATGAGACCGCCAAAGCCATGTGGGATGAACTTCATTCGTTGTACTCCGGGAAGGACAGCCTTCAGCACCTTTTTGACATCATCACTGATTTCAAGCCTTGGATGTTGGCAAAGCTCTGGACATGACCTCCTTCGTGGCCCGTGCTAAAACTCTCACGGAAGCCTGGATTCAGCACCACCCCGCGACTACTGATCTCGCTGCCCAACGCGCCCAGAAGGAGGCTGTTTGTATGATTATGGCTCGCGTCCCGCCACACCTGCACAGTATTCGGGCCCAGGTTCTGGCTTCACCCACTACCCCTTCCTTCTCTGATGTCTGCTCGATGTTACTTCGCGTACCACCTCCACCGGAGGCTCCTGCACCACCCTCGCCGGCCCTTCTTCAGCAGGCCCTTCCTCCTTTACTTCCACAACCCTCTTTTACTCGGGGTGGCCGTACGGGCTCCCGTGGGCGGGCCCGTGGTGGCCGCGGACGGCCCAAGTGCACCTACTGCGGCCGGGATGGCCATACTGAAGCAGTCTGTCACAAGAAACATGGCTACCCTCCTCGCCCGCCTACTGCTGCTGTTACTGATAGCTCTTCTCCGACTGGTACGGATCTTAAGGCTCTTCGCCTTCAGCTGCAACAACTCCAGGGGCTCCTCAACCCACCCTCTGCTTCCATTGCCTCCACCTCCCATGCAGGTATTGTCTCCACCTCCACTGCAGGTACTGCCTGTCTTTCCTCCAGCTCTCGCTGGATCCTGGACTCGGGAGCCACCCACCACATCTCTTCCATGCGTCCGCCCCAGTTCTCTGCTGCTGCTCATCCCCCGTCTATTACTGTGGCCAATGGTGCGCTTGTCCGGTCTCCGGCTGCGCAGATCTCTTCCTCCCTCCCTCTCTCTCTCTTCGTTCCGTTCTTTATGTGCCAGCCTCACCTTTTAATTTACTCTCTGTTGGTCGTCTTACTACTGATATGAATTGCTTTATCACCTTCACCTCTTCTGGTTTTTTGATACAGGATCGGCAGACGCGGATTACCATTGGTAGGGGTTGCTGCAGAACGAGCTCTACCTCCTCGATGTCTCTCCCACATCCCTTTCCTCTGTTTCCTCGTCTGATTGGCATTGTCAGCTTGGGCATGCCCCTCTACCTATCCTCCAGAAGGCGCTTCCAGACCTTTCTCTTCCTGCTTTTAAATGCGATTCTTGTATTATTGGCAAACAGCCTCGCTCTTCTTATCCCGCTCATTGTACTAGGAGCTCTGCTCCGTTTGATTTAATACATTCTGATATTTGGGGACCATATAAAGTCTCTAGCATTTCTGGTTATCGTTATTTTCTAACATTTATTGATGATTACTCTCGCACTACTTGGTTGTATCTCCTACATGATCGCTCTGAGCTTCCTCGTGTCTTTCAGGCGTTTGTGTTAGAGACTCGTACGCAATTCTCTACCACCATTAAAACTTTCCGCTCTGATAATGCCCGAGAATACACTAGCCACGAGTTTGCCACTCTCTGCGCAAACTTCGGTATTGTTCACCAGACCTCTTGTCCCTACACCCCTCAACAAAACGGGGTCGCCGAACGAAAGAACCGCCACTTGCTCGATGTTGCTCGCTCCCTCATGCTTCACATGCACGTTCCCAAAGTCTTCTGGAACTTTGCGGTGTCCACTGCATGTTTTCTTATCAACCGTCTCCCCTCTCCAGTTCTCCAGAACGCTACCCCCTTCAGCCTTCTTTTTCCCTCCACACCTGCCTTCCCCCTCACCCCCCGGGTTTTTGGATGTACCTGCTTTGTCCATCACCTGGGCCCTACTCTTGACAAACTGGATCCCCGTGCGGCCAAACAAATTTTCGTCGGCTACTCCCGCACCCACAAGGGCTATGTTTGCTACTCTCCGCTCACCCGGAAGATCTCTGTATCGGCTGATGTTACTTTCCGGGAGGATCAACCCTTCTTCCCCCCCCCCCCCCCCTCTGCCACCACTTCTACCACCACCTCCTACAACACCCTCCCTCCCACGGCCGGTGATCTCCGTCCAGTCCCCCCCCCCCACCGTCCCTCCGCCTCCTCCCACCCTTGACCCTCCTCGACCCCCCGTCATTCGGGTCTATACTCGTCGCCCTCTTCCTCCCGTTGCTCCTCTGCAGTCGGCTTCGACCTCGGCTTCTCCGTGTTCTGCTGCTCCGGTGTCGGCCTCTACCGCTCATCCAATGGCGGACTATGTTTCTCTCCATCGCCTCTCTCCACCTCTTCAGACCTTGGCTACTTCGCTCTCCTCGGTCTCTATTCCTACTTCTGTCCAGGACGCTCTTCAACATCCTGGGTGGCGTGCGGCCATGGAAGACGAGATGGCTGCTCTTTGGGCCAACCAGACTTGGACCTTGGTGTCCCTTCCTCCCGGCCAGAAACCTGTTGGGTGCAAATGGGTCTTCGTCATTAAACATGCTCCTGATGGAACCATTGATCGCCTCAAAGCTCGTTTGGTTGCTCGTGGCTTCACCCAGCAACAGGGGCTGGACTATGACGAGACTTTCTCTCCGTCGCTAAGCTCAACACGGTCCGCATTCTCATTTCTGTGGCTGTCCATCGCCAATGGCCCTTATTTCAACTCGACGTCAAGAACGCTTTCCTGCATGGCGACCTTCAGGAAACGGTTTACATGCAACAACCTCCTGGGTTTGAGACCACGGGGGAGTCACGGGTTTGTCATCTTCTCAAATCTCTATATGGTCTCAAACAATCCCCTCGGGCATGGTTCGACAAGTTCAGCAAAGCTCTCCTGGAAATTGGCTTCACTCGCAGCTCGGCTGACTTCTCATTGTTTACTCGCCACCAGGCCACTGGTACGGTTCTCCTATTGGTATATGTCGACGACATCATTATTACTGGCAGTGACTTGGACGGCATACAGGCCGTTAAGCTACATCTGAGCTCCGTCTTCCAAACTAAAGATCTGGGACATATTCGGTACTTCCTCGGTCTGGAAGTGGCCAGACGGTCAGATGGGTTGGTTCTCTCTCAGCGCAAATATTGTCTGGATCTTCTTCATGATGCAGGCTACTATGGCTGCAAACCTATTAACACTCCCATGGATGCAAATCACAAAATATGTGCTCAGGGCTCGGATTCTGATTCGCTTCTACCAAATCCAGAATATTACCGTCGTCTAGTTGGGAAGCTTATCTACCTAACAGTTACAAGACCTGATATATCTTTTGCTGTGGGACTTGTGAGTCGCTATATGCACTCTCCTCGAAGCTCTCATCTTCAGGCTGTGGAACACATTCTCAGATATCTTAAGACAGCTCCTGGCAAAGGACTTGTATACAAAACCTCATCTTCCATTCCTACACTAGTGGCATACTCTGATGCCGACTACGCTGGCTCCCTCGACGATCGACGATCTACTAGCGGGTTTTGCACCTATTTTGGAGGACATCTGATTACTTGGCGAAGCAAGAAACAAGCAGTGGTTGCTCGATCCTCAGCAGAAGCAGAATATCGGGCAATGGCTGCTGTGGTCTCTGAGCTCACATGGATTGAGAGTCTCCTTACCGACCTTGGAGTTAAACTACCTTCACCAGCTCACCTCCTATGTGACAGTCAAGCTGCCATACATATTGCAAAAAACCCGGTCTTCCATGAAAGAACGAAGCATATTGAGGTAGATTGTCATTTCATCCGAGAGAAAGTCCACATGAAGAAGATCGAGCTCAAGCATGTTCCGGGTACTGAACAGGTTGCTGACATCCTCACCAAAGCTCTACCTAGTACCCTCTTCTATCAGTGCCTATCCAAGCTTGGCGCATACGACTTGTACGCTCCAGCTTGCGGGGGAGTATTAGAAAAGCCCATGTAAAAGGCCCATTTGATGGCCCATTTTTCCTCCTCCTTCTTTAGTCCCACATCATGTATAGGATTTATTCTTCTCTCTTCTCTCCTTTATATTTGTATTCTCTCCTTGTATTTATATACTTGAATAATACATACAAGCTTTGGGCACTTTCTACAGTCGCAAACTGCCTCCTCCAATCTGTGGTTGCATTTATTGTATACACATTTCACTTATTCACACCTAAAATAATGGAACACAGTTTCTCTCCGGTGCGTGACTGTTGTAACGACCCAAAAAATTGTTAGTGGAATAGAAAAGTAATAAGAAAGTCGAGTAATATTAGATGTTAAATAGATTATAATTTTATTAAATAAAATATGAAAGCTATCATGTGTAACATTTGAAACTGTTATAAGTAACTCCTAAAAAATATTCATAATAATTAGTATCTCATATGATATTTTTGTATAGAAGGCCCAATTTTTATTATAGATTCAAAAGTTAGCGAAATCTATATCAAATACTAATTAAGTATTACTCATAATTTACATACTATAAATTTAAGAATCTATTAGTGACAAATCTGTATTCTTTTGTATTTTTTGATCAGTGCATAGTGCATTCTAGAAACTGCCGCCCAGGCTACCACAAATGCATTAACAGTGAGCAATGTTTTCTATGGAAATATGAGAGAATTTTATGCATTTAATTGAAACCACATTTATTTAATTTGAAATGGGCTTCATTGCATAAATGGATTTTTTACGTAATTGCACCCAGTTTTAAAAAAATAGCATAATCACTTAAGGGTATATTGCGTTAGTAGATAATGCTAATAATAAGATTTTTGATAATCATTTCTATTCACAATATAATGAGGATTATTTATTTGTTTATTGAAAAATATCTATGATTTTGTTAATAAAGTAGTTCACTAATAAAATGCTGGCTAAAAGAACTTTTTCCCGCCTTAGTAGTCTCTATATCATTATCTTTCGAGTTTTAAGTCTTATCTGTATTTACATTGAATGCGCTTGGATTTTCTTTGTAGGTTCTTACTGTTCTTTGTTCTCAATCTTCCATTATGGCAACTCGTAAGTTTCCATATGCGTTCTATTTTACTTCTACCCTTTCTAGTTTTGCAAACGGTATTATCTTTATTTTTTATTTAAGAATTAATAATTTTTTGCGCTATATTTAATAATTTGACTTAGGGTTGTAGTTGCAAGAAAGCAAAAATGCTTGCCACCAGTTTTTTTAAATATAGGTATAGATTGTGAACCACATCATACAGAACATGTTATAGAGATTTGTATTTAAAAGTCATGATTTTTGAAATGAATTATTGCTACCAGTTTGAGGTACAAATACATGAATCTTTTCTTATGTGTGGTGTAAATGTTTCAATTACAAGATATTAAAGCTAAATATGAACTGAACAGGTTAAATTTGGCCCGTCAAATATAATGGGTGGACCAATATCATGTGGACCTTAAAAAATTATTAAGAACCATGTCTTATTATGATTATTATTGTTTCATTGTGCGTGCTTGAAAGAAAGTACCTTCATTTTTTTAGTTAGAAGTCATCTAAAAATGGAGGCTCTTTCTTGTACTTTTTCCCTTAATTTCTTCGATGTTGTAAACCTATAAAATTGAAAATCTGTAAAATCATAGGTATGAATGTGGAAATTTTCATCCCATTATAATAAGATTTAAACATGTAGTCATTGATGATTTATTTAAGAGAATAGTCTGAAAGCAGTTGTGTTTGTGAATGCAGTTATAAAAAATGCAGATAGCATTTTGGTAGGCTTGTTCGTGAATATTGTTAGAAACCACGATGGGGCCCATTTGAGGGGCACGTGATATCCAGATGCGTGGCCGACTGCAGTCGAATGACTGAGATCATCTTCAACCAAATCTCCCGGTTGATAAATCCCGGGTAGGTTGTTGAGGCGTGGGATAGAACCCACGACCTCCTTTATCAAGCTCCTTAGCGGAAGCCTGATACCCAACTGAGCAGCCTACAAATATTATTTTTCATAAATGATGTTTTAGGCTAAAACACTACCACAATCATGTTGATGATGTCAAGCTTTAGTAATTAACTCCTAGTAGATAGAAATTTGGGCGAAAAAGTTGTTATGATTATTTCAAGCATAGGTAAACCAACAAATTTGAGTTTACTACCGCAATTTCACACCGCCACCCCTCAAACACCACATCCGTCCCAAACAGAGCCTAAGCTAATATAGTCTGAACTTATCTCACAAACAAGTTAAACCACTATGGATATCTATGCATAAAATATATTATTCAATGTTATTGTTGAATTGTTCACAGTTTGGTTATATCAAGGATATGCCTATACACCTATAATGTTTTTAATATCTGCGTATCATATGAACATCAGGTCATAAGTTTGAAAAATGTTGTGATATTGGTATATTCTCCAAGCTTACAAATGCCTATTGCTTGGTTACTATTGGAGGATCAGAGAATTTCTACAGGTTCGTTCCTTGAGTATTGATGTTTTTTTTATACTTCCCCATTTCCCTGGCTCCCTTTGTTTTTTTTTGCTCTTAGAAATGGCACATTTTTTTACCATGAATAAAACCTCCTTTTATATGAATGTCTTGTTAGTGTGTTCAAAGGTGAGCTTGGCGATGCTTTTCCTGTGGTGAAAACCTCCATTGCTTGCGGTAGTCTAATAATCGGCGCTCTGTGTGTTGGTAAGTGTTAATAAGTTACCCTAACTTTAAGGACCTGTATAATCAAATCACAGCTCATTGCGCTCCCTTCGTCGTTCAACACGGAATGCGGGAGGCTAATTTTGTCGTTCCGCACTCTGTTTTGAACTTGATCCAGCGGCATTTGGCATTCACTGTTCTGTTCCATCGTTGGCGCGAAGTGCCTTGCCAAAGAGTCCTTAAATCTCTAGACATGCTTTTATGTGTTGTTCATTCATTCCATATCTTTTCAACAGGAAACAAGAATGGGCTTCTTGTGCCTCACACTACCACTGATCAAGGTAAAGTTTTCATTTTAGTCAATTATTGTTGCTAGATTATATTAAAATTTGTGTGTATTATGGCTTGCTACTTACTGAGCATATTACTAGTTATGATATAGTATAATGATTTATTTGTCGAGCGTCATTGAAAGATGGCAATGTATGACTTATAAGTCTGTTCTCTACATGCATTCATTTATGTTTTCTGCAACAAGCTTGATATGAAATTAACAATTAATTCCTAAATGACTGTTACTAACTTTAGTCATGTGGATGGTTTCATGTTTTGGCATTAATACTCGCTTGTTGAATTTTTTCACGAAACTATATTAGGATTATTTTAGGACAAATATGATTATTTAATTGTTGAGGTAATTTTAGAGAATATTTAATTGTTAATTACTATGATTGATTAATCTTTTAATTTTTTAATATACTTTTGGAGTATTTGGAGGAAAACAAAAGAGTTCTCCGCTTAAAAAAGTGAAGGTCATGAGAAATTTAAAATAACAGGACTCGTATGTCTAACAAAAAAAGAGCGTTGGACCTCATTCGTCATAAGTTAATCTTTTGAGGATGAACAAATAAATAAAAAATCAAAATAACGGAACTTAGATGTCTATCAAAAAAGGAGTGTTAGATCTCATTCACATGCAGACATGTTGGATGACATCTCCAACAACGGCTATAGGACTTCATGTTTTTCATTTTTGTAGCAATTAATTGAATTTAGACTAATCATTGTGTATCACATGGTTCAAATTTTCATATATCAAATCGTTGCTCCATGTCATGATAGGCACACCTGGGGGGAGAGGATTGGTTCTTGGAGGTTTTTGCAGGACCCCGAGTGATGCTCAGCCCCGGGTAGACCCGCTGCCTGGCTCCTACTAGCTGGCAGGTCCGTAGGCTCGCCTGGGGGTAAAGGGACCCCGAGCGCTGCTTGGCCCCGGGTAGACTCGCTGTCAGGCTCTCATTAGCTGGCAGAGCTGTAGGCACACCTGGGGGGAGAGGATTGGTTTGTGGAGACTTTTTGCAGGACCCCGAGTGATGCTCGGCCCCGGGTAAACCCGCTGCCTGGCTCCTACTAGCTGGCAGGTCCGTAGGCTCGCCTGGGGGGTAAGGACCCCGAGTGCCGCTCGGCCCCGGGTAGACTCGCTGTCAGGCTCTCACTAGCTGGCAGGGCTGTAGGCACACCTGGGGGGAAAGGACTAGCTCAGCGTGTACAAGAGGATACAGAAGATATGGCTTTGTTGTTTCACGATATCACGAGAAATGGTATACTTGTTGTAATTAATGATATAAGGACAATTCGATAGCAGTGAGCCAAAGGGTATCGAGCGATTCAAAAGATCAGAAAGGTCGTGGAGAGATCGATGCTCCAAGCGCAGATTTCAGTTTCTCTCAAAATTTTTTTTTGGGTCGGCTCCCACTCGCCGGATACGTTGGGTTGGATGATTCTTTCCGAGCTTGTATCAAGCTCGAAAAGAGCGGAGATTGTGTACAACCCCGTAGCCGGGCGAGTGGGACCCTCCCCAAACATCAGCCTAGGGGCGTGTTTATGGGCGACGAGTTGGTGCGACCCCGCTCGGAGACGTGCGGGTCCTCGTGCGTGCGTGCGGAGGTTTTATGTGCGCGTGCTTAGAATTTATATATATATATATAATATTATATAATAGATATATTATTATATTATATAATATATATTACATTGTATATAGAGGGGGGAGGATGAGACCAGCAGAGGGGGGATCGGGTTCAGCAGGGGAAAGAATTAAAAAAAAGGAAAAAGAAAGAAGATAAAGAGGGGTGGGGCTCGGGTACAGGAGGGGGCAGAAAAAAATAGAAGCAGGGGAGGGATCAGGCGGGGCAGGTTTTTTGGAGGGATTCTCCGACTAGGGTTCGGCCAAGGAGGATCGACGCCGCCCCCTTCCCCTCCCCTGTCGGCCTGGAGCGGCAGCCCGACCGCCTCCCCCCTCTCTCCCGCCGCCGCCTGAAGCAGCAGGGCACGACCGCCATTCTCCCTCTCTCCCCCGTCGCCGGCGAAGCAGCAGCCCGACCGCCCCATTCCCGCTCTCCCCGTCGCCGGCAAAGTGGGATACGGCCGCCCCTCCCCCTCTCTTTTCCCGACCTGGAGCAGCAACCCCATCCCCGTCCCCCCTCTCTTTTTCCTGACCTGGAGCAGCAACCACTCCCCGACCTCCCTCTTTTTGCAGCCGCCTGGAGCATCCCGGCCCCCCTCCCTTTTTCCCGGCCTGGAGCAGCACACCTCGACCTCCCCCTCTCCCGGCAGCAAGCTCGGCCTGGAGCGAGGCTCGGCCTGGAGCGAGGCTCGGCCTGGAGCGAGGCTCGGCCTGGAGCGAGGCTCGGCCTGGAGCGAGGCTCGGCCTGGAGCGGGAGGATCGACCACCGACGCGGCCGCATGCAGTAGGATCGACTCAGAGCTCCTCTCCCGTCCCCGCCGCCAAGCACGCGACAAGGGTAACAATATTTCTACTTGGGCAGGTGAAGCCCTCAGTTTGCATGTTTGCATGGAAGCCCCTCTCCACCAATGGGCGGGGGAAGGGAGCTTTCCGACGGGTTGACGTGTACGTCCCCGCAGTTAATTGCATTAGTACCCGGAAGCGTGAGTACGGGTTTAGGCATGCTGTGTGAAGCCCATCCGGACGTGTGAGCCGGATTGGTGATGTTCTGGGGTTCCCGGAGAAGACTCCGAGGAAGTTGTTTATTAGCCGCTTGCAGGGAATGCACACCATAGCCCCAAAAAAGGGGGTGTGCGCAATATGTTTGACCCGCTTATATTAGCCGACCGATGACTAGTTGGCCGCCGCTCGTCGAGACGTTGGCGTACAGGTGTTGCAGTACCAGGCGGGGAATGGCGGGCTTAAGTCCGAGCTCGTGCCGGCCCTCGAAGGCCTTTTTTGTTTATATTGCCGGACTGCGTGCTGAGTATGGAATTTATATTGCTGTAATATTTTTTCATATCTGTGATGCTCTGTGAATATAGTTTATTCCTCCTGTCTTGGGCGAGCGGTGTGTTCGTGAACCGCTCCCCCCGTGTGGGTCCCGAGGTATAGATGCCGGGAAGCCCCTGATGGCCCGTTGTCATCCTTTCAGAATAACGGAGTTCCGCCGTTAGCGGCCCAATCGGGGCTGCGTAGAGTATGGCTGCTGGGCGGTTTTGCGCCAATAGTAAGGCGGGAGGGGAACATTTTACATAGACCCGAGGTGGCACCTCTAGTTAAGGAGTGGATCTTGAGATCCTCCTCAGATGTTCCGGTCGGCCAAGAGAGCCCTCCGAAGGTGCCTTAGCTCAGCCCTTGGCTTGGGAGGGGAAGAGTTTGTTAGTCTTCCGGGTATGTGGCGGGTCCTCCACGCTGAGACCTTGGGTCTGTCCCTTGTGTTCCTAGTCTTGTGCCTAGATCGTTTGCTTGAGGGTAGTAGGTGCGCGGTCACCCTTCCCCAAGGGTCGAACTCTACAAGAGACCGGATTCCGGTTTCAACATTTTGGTGCGGTGAGCGTGAAGAGTGACCAGCACAGAAGAACTCAGGCGAACATCATGGCAATAGAAGTGGAACCAGGTGACGACCAGGGTCGTGCACTGACACTTTGTGTGGAAGGTCTTCATACCCGGAGTCGGCCCATCCTATAGATGTTGTTGGAATCCCATAGCACTCGTGGTATGATTTGCACCTATTTGAAGCGCTCTTTTCTTTAAGGTATGTAAGTGGTGCTCTCATTTTTAATAAGAGTTTTTTAAACACGCCAATACTATTGCAATGAGCTCGCATGAAGAAGTGAAGTGAATTTGGACCCCGAGCAGATCTCGCTGTCAGGCTCTCACCTAGCTGGCAGGGCTGGAAGTCACTCGGTGTCATCCGTGGGCCTCGAGCAGATCCCGCTGTCAGGCTCTCACCTATCTGGCAGGGCTGGAAGTCACTCGATGGTGGTAGTAGTGGACCCCGAGCAGATCCCGCTGTCAGTCTCTCACCTGGCTGGCAGGGCTGAAAGTCACTCGGTGTCATCCGTGGGCCTCGAGCAGATCCCGCTGTCAGGCTCTCACCTCGCTGGCAGGGCTGGAAGTCACTCGATGGTGGTAGTAGTGGACCCCGAGCAGATCCCGCTGTCAGGCTCTCACCTAGCTGGCAGGGCTGGAAGTCACTCGGTGTCATCCTTGAGCCTCGAGTAGATCCCACTGTCAGGCTCTCACCTAGCTGGCAGGGCTGGAAGTCACTCGATGGTGGTAGAAGTGGACCCCGAGCAGATCCCGCTGTCAGGCTCTCACCTAGCTGGCAGGGCTGGAAGTCACTCGGTGTCATCCTTGGGCCTCGAGCAGATCCCGCTGTCAGGCTCTCACCTAGCTGGCAGGGCTGGAAGTCACTCGATGGTGGTAGTAGTGGACCCCGAGCAGATCCCGCTGTCAGGCTCTCACCAAGCTGGCAGGGCTGGAAGTCACTCGGTGTCATCCTTGGGCCTCGAGCAGATCCCGTTGTCAGGCTCTCACCTAGCTGGCAGGGCTGGAAGTCACTCGATGGTGGTAGTAGTGGACACCGAGCAGATCCCGCTGTCAGGCTCTCACCTAGCTGGCAGGGCTGGAAGTCACTCGGTGTCATCCTTGGGCCTCGAGCAGATCCCGCTGTCAGGCTCTCACATAGCTGGCAGGGCTGGAAGTCACTCGATGGCGGTAGTAGTGGACCCCGGGTAGATTCGCTGTCAGGCTCTCATTAGCTGGCAGGGCTGTAAGCACACCTGTGGGGAGAGGATTGGTTCGTGGAGGTTCTTGCAGGACCCCGAGTAATGCTCGGCCCCGGGTAGACCCGCTGCCTGGCTCTTACTAGCTGACAGGTCCGTAGGCTCGCCTGGGGGGTAAGGGACCCCGAGCGCTGCTCGGCCCCGGGTAGACTTGCTGTCAGGCTCTCATTAGCTGGCAGGGTTGTAGGCACACCTGGGGGGAGAGGATTGGTTCTTGGAGGTTTTTGCAGGACCCCGATTGATGCTCAGCCCCGGGTAGACCCGCTGCCTGGCTCCTACTAGCTGGCAGGTCCGTAGGCTCGCCTGGGGGGTAAGGGACCCCGAGCGCTGCTTGGCCCCGGGTAGACTCGCTGTCAGGCTCTCATTAGCTGGCAGGGCTGTAGGCACACCTGGGGGGAGAGGATTGGTTTGTGGAGACTTTTTGCAGGACCCCGAGTGATGCTCGGCCCCGGGTAAACCCGCTGCCTGGCTCCTACTAGCTGGCAGGTCCGTAGGCTCGCCTGGGGGGTAAGGGACCCCGAGTGCTGCTCGGCCTCGGGTTAGACTCGCTGTCAGGCTCTCACTAGCTGGCAGGGCTGTAGGCACACCTGGGGGAAAGGACTAGCTCAGCGTGTACAAGAGGATACAGAAGATATGGCTTTGTTGTTTCACGATATCACGAGAAATGGTATACTTGTTGTAAGTAATGATATAAGGACAATTCGATAGCAGTGAGCCAAAGGGTATCGAGCGATTCAAAAGATCAGAAAGGTCGTGGAGAGATCGATGCTCCAAGCGCAGATTTCAGTTTCTCTCAAAATTTTTTTTTGGGTCGGCTCCCACTCGCCGGATACGTTGGGTTGGATGATTCTTTCCGAGCTTGTATCAAGCTCGAAAAGAGCGGGGATTGTGTACAACCCCGTAGCCGGGCGAGTGGGACCCTCCCCAAACATCAGCCTCGGGGCGTGTTATGGGCGACGAGTTGGTGCGACCCCGTTCGGAGACGTGCGGGTCCTCGTGCGTGCGTGCAGAGGTTTTATGTGCGCGTGCTTAGAATTTATATATATATAATATTATATAATAGATATATTATTATATTATATAATATATATTACATTGTATATAGAGGGGGAGGATGAGACCAGCAGAGGGGGGATCGGGTTCAGCAGGGGGAAAGAATTAAAAAAAAAGGAAAAGAAAGAAGATAAAGAGGGGTGGGGCTCGGGTACAGGAGGGGGCAGAAAAAAATAGAAGCAGGGGAGGGATCAGGCGGTGCAGGTTTTTTGGGGGGATTCTCCGACTAGGGTTCGGCCAAGGAGGATCGACGCCGCCCCCTTCCCCTCCCCTGTCGGCCTGGAGCGGCAGCCCGACCGCCTCCCCGCTCTCTCCCGCCGCCGCCTGAAGCAGCAGGGCACGACCGCCATTCTCCCCTCTCCCCCGTCGCCGGCGAAGCAGCAGCCCGGCCGCCCCATTCCCGCTCTCCCCCGTCGCCGGCAAAGTGGGATACGGCCGCCCCTCCCCCTCTCTTTTCCCGACCTGGAGCAGCAACCCCATCCCCGGCCCCCCTCTCTTTTTCCTGACCTGGAGCAGCAACCACTCCCTGACCTCCCTCTTTTTGCAGCCGCCGGGAGCATCCCGGCCCCCCTCCCTTTTTCCGGCCTGGAGCAGCACACCTCGACCTCCCCCTCTCCCGGCAGCAAGCTCGGCCTGGAGCGAGGCTCGGCCTGGAGCGAGGCTCGGCCTGGAGCGAGGCTCGGCCTGGAGCGAGGCTCGGCCTGGAGCGAGGCTCGGCCTGGAGCGAGGCTCGGCCTGGAGCGAGGCTCGGCCTGGAGCGGGAGGATCGGCCACCGACGCGGCCGCATGCAGTAGGATCGACTCGGAGCTCCTCTCCCGTCCCCGCCGCCAAGCACGCGACAAGGGTAACAATATTTGTACTTGGGCAGGTGAAGCCCTCAGTTTACATGTTTGCATGGAAGCCCCTCTCCACCAATGGGCGGGCGAAGGGAGCTTTCCGACGGGTTGACGTGTACGTCCCCGCAGTTAATTGCATTAGTACCCGGAAGCGTGAGTACGGGTTAGGCATGCTGTGTGAAGCCCATCCGGACGTGTGAGCCGGATTGGTGATGTTCTGGGGTTCCCGGAGAAGACTCCGAGGAAGTTGTTTATTAGCCGCTTGCAGGGAATGCGCACCATAGCCCCAAAAAAGGGGGTGTGCGCAATATGTTTGGCCCGCTTATATTAGCCGACCGATGACTAGTTGGCCGCCGCTCGTCGAGACGTTGGCGTACAGGTGTTGCAGTACAGACGGGAATGGCGGCTTAAGCCCGAGCTCGTGCCGGCTCTCGAAGGCCTTTTTTGTTTATATTGCCGGCCTGCGTGCTGAGTATGAAATTTATATTCCGTAATATTTTATCATATCTGTGATGCTCTGTGAATATAGTTTATTCCTCTTGTCTTGGGCGAGCGGTGTGTTCGTGAACCGCTCCCCCCGTGTGCCCCGAGGTATAGATGCCGGGAAGCCCCTGATGGCCCGTTGTCATCCTTTCAAAATAGCGGAGTTCCGCCGTTAGCGGCCCAATCGGGGCTGCGTAGAGTATGCTGCTGCGGTTTTGCGTCAATAGTAAGGCGGGCGGGGAACATTTACATAGACCCGATGTGGCACCTCTAGTTAAGGAGTGGATCTTGAGATCCTCCTCAGAGTTCCGGTCGGCCAAGAGAGCCCTCCGAAGGTGCCTTAGCTCAGCCCTTGCTTGGGAGGGAAAGAGTTTGTTAGTCTTCCGGGTATGTGGCGGGTCCTCCACGCTGAGACCTTGGGTCTGTCCCTTGTGTTCATAGTCTTGTGCCTAGATCGTTTGCTTGAGGGTATTAGGTCGCGGTCACCCCTTCCCCAAGGGTCGAACTTCACAGGAGACCGGATTCCGGTTTCAACAGTGGGGCAGGTGATAGGGCTGTGCATGCAATGAGGGGACCCTCATGTCGGTATAAGATCCAGAGGGTTCTGGAACTTGACGTCCATGCGGAGTCGCTCATGCAGGCCCGCATTGAAGAAGGCCAACGGGTGAGTCGTTGGGACCGACGGAGTGCGGGCAAGGAGCAACTGGAACTGCTCTAAGAAACTAAGTAGTCATCTATGAGCCCGATTGCTTCAAGGAGATCAAGTTGCTGAAGGATTGCTACGGAGTGGTGGATCAAAACGCATGTTCTACTGGACCTTGAAGTCGTCCCATGTAAGTTGGGTCTTCTCTCGTTGAAGTTGAGATAACCACGGTTGTGTTGAACCCATGAGGTGAAAAGATACGGCTACGCCAACAATCCTTCCACGGAGTGCATTGTGCGGCAAAGAATTGCTCACAACGAGCCAACCACGTCAAAGGATTTCCGCGCCCTCAAAGATCGGGAAATCCAACTTCACAAAACCTGGCACTGTGGAATAGTCCGAACCTGCTGAAGGATCATACGGCTGGTTGGAGTGTGATTGCTCGGGAACAGATGGGGAGGAGGCGGAAGCAGTGCGCGGAGTGCCCTCCGACCGGATCGCGGCGAGGAGGTTCTGATGGTTTCCACCATCATGGTTTTGAAGATATCAAAATCTTGGACAAGGTAGGACCCCCCAAATTTTCGTCGTCCATGGGGAAAGAAGCCCTGAGTGGAGGAAGGACCGGCGAAGGTAGCAACCCGTAGAGGCAGCGAGCAGGGAGCCCCCGTCGAGAGAGGAGCCGAGAAGAATTGGTTGTTGGGTAGTAGCGGAGAGGCACAAAAGTGGGACCTTCTGATCGGACTCGGAATGACCGGTTCGGAGCAGTGACGGGCTCGACATGCAAGGGCGTCGTCATGATCGGCTACAACAGGAGTCAGCAGTGCAAAAACGTCTGATCGGCAGCTGGAAGGACCGTAGCTCTGATATCAATTGTTACGTGCTCTAGATTGCGATCTCGTGCAAGTAGGGTGGAGAGGAAGTCCCAGACGAGGAGGTGAATCCTTCTTGGAACCCTTAGTGTAATGGTGAGGACTGAGGAGGAGAAACGCCAACTGGTGAGAGGCAGAGGAGGGCGACAGCGGTTGGCGACGTGCTAGCGGGATGGCGTCGTGTAGGGTTACGAAAATGTAGAGATCGAGATAGGGAATTAGAGAGGAGAGGAGATTTGATTTTTACTTCTAAATGCTTTCTTCCCTAGTCGAACCCACCGTCATAAAGTCCAGTTCCAAATCGAAAGGCCCAAATGTCTCCTGACAAGGCTTAACAAAGGTGAGGTTAAAATTAGCAAAACATGCATAAAATATTAATTCAAAATAAAAGGTGGTTCGGATGCGTGCCTCTCGCAGCGCTTTGTACGTGATCCCCTAACAAGGATCCGTAACAGAACCCCTCCTCTACAGTTTACACTAACAGCAGCCTTTGTCTAGAAATCCAATTTCAAATCTCTAAATGGCATTAGTGACAATTAACAATCCCTCACATCATTCATTTTGTTGAGTCTATTTGCATGCGAGGATAAATCGATCTGTCAAGCAAAGTGTTTATGAATTGAACTTGTAATATCCAGTACCTATGTATTAGTCAACACATTTGAATTTTTGGTTTTTCATGTATTATGAATGGGGATTGTTAAAAGCAGACTAGAATGGCTTTTCGTAGATTTGCATAGTCATTTCCAAAAAAAAAATAATGCAAAGTTGTGTATGAAAAGTCAAAATCATTAGATCCAAATTGAAAAGAAATTGGAGAGAAGCCCAAATGAATCCTGGAGGCGCTTATACAAAGTCATTGTTCCTTTTTTTTTGAAATAAATACATGAAAATTGATTAAAAAGAAATTCATAAGAAATGCATTCAATTTTTGGTCTTGGGATTGCCATTTTTTATTTGCCTTTAACAACTTTCATTGAATGTTTGCATAATGATCTGATCTTCTTGGTTCTAAACAGAGGTTCAACACTTGAGGAATAATCTGCCAGACCAAGTGGTTGTTCGGCGGATTGAAGAGAAAATATATGATTTCGACAGTTGCATATCCTGCAACGACACGTTTGCTCTCACGCATCCCGATCTTGATTGGGTAAGCTTCTTGCCATCCAATATGACACGACATTATTGCGCATGCGCGAGCGCCCATCCAAAAATGTATGTTAAAATTTTAGTAAACTTGCAGTAAGTGTGAGTATGTCCATAGAAATGTCGACAAATATGTACCGAAACTGGAGTTTTTTAAAAATGTATATGGGCTCTCCACATGCATACTTAAGTTACATGGGCTCTCCCATGCATACTTAGTGCACCATACTGAACATGCAAATTTTTGTACTAGCCTGGGTTATTTTGTTTGGCATTATAATTCAAACATAACCATTTTGTTTGTCAATTCACTTTGGTTGCACTCTTGTTTCAGGAAACTGAAGAGCACATAGTTGATGTTCTGGGAGTAGATGTGTCAGGCATTCGGTCGACGGTGATGTTCTCGCCGGCAGGTATTGTTCGTTCACTAACAACGGCGCCTGGTAAGAACACGCATTCTCTTGCTGTTTCTCATATGATGAAAGGCGTCTTACTATCTCAACCTTGATAAATTTGCAAGGTTCCTCCTCACACATCTGATGAGGAATTGGAGGAGCTCTCGACGCTTCTTCAAGTGCCGCTTGTCACCGGAACGGAAATAAAGAAGCTGGTGTATTTCCTCGGTGTGATTGTTAACGACTGGACCGGTTTTTGTGGTTCCGAGACCACGGACACCGAGCTCTCGGTTATCGAGAGTGTGTTTAAGCTCAACAAGGCTCAACCTCGTATGATTGTGAATAAGATGGGAATTTGCTCATTGACAGTTAGTTACATGTGAATCTTTAGCCGAAAGAAAAGTTTGATGTGTTGTGCGTGAATTCTTTGTTGTTTTAATATTTTATCACGTATTTGAGCTTTTCAAATAGTAGGTTATTGTTTTTCATTAGAGAAAAATATGGCTTAGATGTAAATATTGTTGATGTATATTTAATAATGAACGAGTTTTTATTGGGTCCGATAGATCCGTTAGGCATCCAATAATCCATCGTCGGAGATTTAGCGGCGTTTGGCGCGGCTTATCGCGACTTATTTATCCGGTGAGGTTGGATAAAAATGTCATTGTCATACCAAATACTATGCCTCAAACTAGTTTCTTTTTTGTAACATTTGTGATACCAGACAGCCTTAGGTTACGTCTATAAATATTTTGTGACAATGACATTTTTGTTCAACCTCACCGGAGCAAATAAGCCGCGCCAAACACAGCTTAGGTTACGTCTATAAATAACCCCTCGTTTGGGACAACGTGGAGTCATATTCCAACTTGACGGTCACACGGATGCTTCGAGCCCTTTAACAAATATTTTGTTATTTTGTACAACGCCTCGCACTTTCTATACCGAGTTGAGGTTGAGGAGATGATATCTATCAGATACAATTTAATACAATTTATTCTGAATATGATATGCAACTTTATCAAGGATGAGGCCATCTATGAACAATAAATGTTGAGAATAAATTTGACTTTATCTTTTTTATAAGACATTGTACAAAAAATTCTGAAGTATGCTCTATTTAGAATAATTTAAAAAATTGAAAGGTTACAGTCAAAATTTCTTTTCTATTACTTTTGACTATGATATTCTCTATTGTGACATGGTAGTTATTATCTTTATCATTATTGATATTATTTCCTTTAACTTTTTGCATAATTAGACATGCATGAGCTACGCTCGTGACTCGATTGCTCTTGATTCTGAACGAAT